>WOGR01011026.1:0-10707 GCA_015342045.1 Leptinotarsa lineolata
ATAAATACATAATTTTATATATTTATAACAATAAGTGATTCATAATTAACTTGTAACTCATAATTTATGTAGGAAATTGATGTCTTTCAAAAATTTTAATAGTTTTTCATTTGACTGACCGTTCAGTCACACTTTTAGATCTTCTGGTATTTTATTTGATAACCTTTTATCTGTGTATTCCACCAAAAATTGTTTCACAGTTAATATTGTTTCACAAATGTAGCACGTAGTGGCTCCTTCTCTCTCGAGGAGGTAACTATGAGTTAGGCGTGTGTGTCCATTTCGTAGTCTTGATAGTAACCACAATCACAGACACATTAAAAATTTTTAATGTGTCTGTGGTTGTTATGTATGAGTTTTATTCGGTTCTTCTTCATTTTCGTTTGTTTTTGTACCTAAGTTGTCTGTTTTATATATTTTTAACTTTTTTTTTAACATAGATGAACTAATTTTTGAACCCTTATGATGGATTCAATATAGATTTGTTAATCAATTTGTAACCCCTATATTGGGGGTTACAAATTGTTCATCTACGAAAATATTTTTGATCCCTTTTCCAACCAATAAAAATGGATATGGATAATGTGATGAAGTTTTTACAAGATCATGTGATGCCTTTGCCGATCAACATCCAAAAAAATAAAAATCATCACATAATAAAGTCATGAATTTCGATCAAACCCACAAAAATAATAGTCCGATAAACCAAAAATTTAAAGTAGAAAGTCGATTAATGACGAAAATGATGTTGAAATTGCTTGTCTTAGAATCGTGAATCTAACAGTTCAATTGAGAAAAGTTGAATCCGGAATTTCCAGAGAATCAATAAAAAAATTTCTAAAAACCAAATATTAACCATTCAGATTCTATACTCCATAGGATTTGAAAGAAACTGATTTTAAAAAGTGCAAACTTTTGTGAATTTATTTCAACACAACATTTTGGTGAGCAGAATTTCTTAAAATATTTAATATGGACCGTTGAGGCCAAATTTGGAAAAACGTTTTATTCAACAGTCATAATTCACATTACTGAAATAACAGCAATCCACTTGCGATTGAAACAAAAAAATTTCAGGATAAGAGGAACTGTAATGTCTATTACGCATTACGAAATTAGTTACTTTCACGAAAAACACTTAAATGCTTTTTTCTTTAATTTTTATCTAATCGAACCTAACACTTCTTCTATTATAGGGGAACGCTATGTGGATATTATTCAGGACATCGAAATAACAGTTCTGGACAATTCATTAGTTGCGGAACGTTGGTATGTTTTTTACTAATATGCTGGTGCCTCTCCCCATAATGGAAAATTCTTGGATGATTTTTTAACGAGAGTGTTCGAGATCACTGCTTTTATGGCCACCTCGTTCCCTACATCTGTCTGTGCTCGACTTTTCCATTTGTGGATTTAAAAAAAGTCAAGTCAACGTGCTCTTTCATGACGAAAGAGGATTGTATTGAACAAGCGCTTAATGATGCCGGCATAAAAGCAGCAACATACATAAAATTTTCTTGAAGTGCAATAAATGTCTCGAATTCTAATATCGTAATAGCTCTTATTACATTTGTTTTTCAGGTAAAACAAGACTGTACCTGTTGAAAATTTGCTCAATGAATTTTCTTCGCGATATAATAAATAATTCAAAACCTTCATGATTATTTGCTTATTCCATGCCGTGATATGGAAAGTTATGAAATTTGATTTCTTGAGTATGTTCGAATAGGGATTTTGGTTGTGTTAGCGGCAAGTGCATCACAGGTTTTTGGCGAAAGTATAATCACAGTAACAAAAATAGTCAACTTATTGAAATAATCTACAAGAGTAAAATCAAAATCATGTAGACAGTTTGATAGGTCTGAATAGTTATTGAACATTCGAAAGCTCACACGATTTTCTCAACAGCCAACCTACTTTCAATTGAGTGAATTTCTCCTCGCCGTGGAATTGAAATAATAAACCTTTATTCCTAACAGATTGATTGTTAATAGTTAATTCACAATCCTTTACTTCGATCCGGATTCTCGTGATTTCATAGCACACCTCAGGTTGGAAAAGTGATGATTTTTTTCTACATGGGACATCAAGCTGATTCCAAGTACGGTCTACTAATCTTAGTTACCCCAGTACTATTTTTGAATTCATCCATTATTTTCAACTAATAGGGTATATATTAGTAATTGCTATTATGATGAAAAATTAAAACTTGAATTTTGAACATAAAACACACTTTATAGAAATATTTGAAAAAATGTATCTTAATATAGAGATCCACTCAGCTTCATCAAGTACGTTGAAATTTTGAATGATAGTTTCTGGAGAGAAATAGAGTAAAAATGAAACTAAACTTTAAAAATAATAATGATAAGAGAGAATCGTCTGACTGAGCATACTAGCGAACCAAAAGAAAATGAGTGGCTTCTGCATTTTTCCACAAAATTTTTTTGCCATTTTGAGGGCAGGTTGGTATGATGAGACCGGTACATGAAAACAAATCAATCAATTTCAAAAATTAATTTCATACAAAAATTTGTGGATCATATAAAGACTGGAATAAAAAGCCCTCTCGAAACAGATATTTTCATATGAACATTGAATTACATGAGAGAAAAATACTTTCGAAACAAATACTTTTATATGAACGCTGAACTATACGAAAAACACTTTTATCTATTCCGTTTGTATTCCATACATTCGTAATGGAATCGAATCAGATATTATTTACAGGATTCCTACATAATATAATTGATGAAAAAAGTAAAATTTCACTTATATGGAAAACTATCATTCTCATTGGTAGTCATCCGATGTTTCGCCGTAAAACATTTGCCTTAACGGCTCTCCAGTAGCAAATACGGATAACATTATAAGAAAAAACAACCAATTCATTCATAAACTATTTTTTCTACCTTCACTATTTATGAAGCGATTTTAAGTAATACCTACAGCATTAATCCTTATTCACTTAAGTACCTTAAATACATTGGGCGTTTAATATAAGTCAATATGGCCCTCCATAGCATGTAATTCAAATGAATATTCTCGAAAATATTGAAGATTTGAAATGCAGGGACATAGCGATTGCGGCGGTACTGGCCAGGGGGCCGGCGCGGCGGCGCGTACCTAAAAATAGCGCGTCGAAGGCCGCGTTTCGCCCTATAGCACTTTATGGTTATGAAAACTTCCCAATGAAATATTGATATGTTGAGATTGAAAAATTGGGTTACATATTACATGGATTGAACTGGCCTCAATATGTTGTTCGATGCCTGACAGCGGAGTCCTTCGTATCCAACTCTGTGCGAATCCAAGATAGATGAAGTTGAAAAGGGATTGCTCGAAACGTACTTCGCTTTCTCAACAGTCTGGAGAGTGTTGAAATTAAGAAAGTGAAAGCTTAGTCCGTAGTAAAACTAATAATAAGCCTTCTAGGCTTGTTATTGGTATCCTAATGAATTCATTAGGTATCTCAGAAATCTCATAATATAGGAATTTGAAGTTGAATCCCGCAGAAAACTCTCTGTTCTCCGAAGGGTCATAATCACAAACTAGGAATCCCAGAACAAAAAATAGGAATGGTAATACTACTAATTCAATTGGGGTTTCAAGAATGACATATTATCATATCAGTTAGTTCGAATTTTGGTACGATAAAAAAGGGACGCCAAATAATAATGTGATCTTTTTAAACTGCATCGAAGTTTTTCATATATAAATAACACTAGGTGAATAGTCTTCACAGGATACCATCAAAACTAGGTGCTTCTTTTTTACCTGACTCATATCCAAAGTCCGGCATCGAAAGAAACTCTGCGAAAAAAATTAAGGCCAATGACCGAGTTCCCCAGTCATCAGCTAATAGACCAGGTAAAATCCCAAAATTCTAATCACTGGGTTCAATAAGAAATTGAACACGATGATACAAGGCGTTCCAAATGAAGCAGAGCTATAGAATGGCTTCATGTTGGAAAAGTCAGAGGACTGGTTGAAAACGAAGTGATGCAATCTTTTCTGGAGGAATCATTTCCGGATCAAAATGTCATGTGTTACAAATTGAACACCAAAGGAAAAAACAGTGCGTTTAAACTAGGTGTTTCTAAGTCTTGTAAACAGTTGCTGTTGAAGAGTGATATGTGGCCGGAAAACGTTGTGGTAAAGTGTTTTTTCCGTGAAAACTCTCTCATTTCTCATGAACAATTTCATAGATCGCCGGTTTTTGTAATTTTCCATCTGAACATCCATGGTTTAAGGAACAAAATAAGTGAACTTGATTCATTATTACAGTCTCTTGAATATCCAGATGTAGTCTGTATTACTGAAACTTGGTACCAAGAAAATGAAATATTAGCTGTCAAGGTCAATTTTTATATTCTTTCTGATTATTTTTGTCGTAACGATAAAGTTGGTGGAGGGGTAGCTATCTTTGTTAAAAGTACTCATGATTTTACGATATTACGCACTACCGCCGAAAAATCTCAGGATACGTTTGAATATGCTGCTGTCGAAATAACCGCCTACCATTCCAAAATCCGCGTAAACTGTTTCTACAGACCACCATCTTCCAATACTCTATTATTCATACACAAAATGGAACTGTTTCTCAATTCCCTTTTTGAAAAAAATGTTCAAACGTCTTGTATCGTCTGTGGTGATTTTAACTTCAATTTCGATAAGAATTCCACTGATAGCAATGCAAGTTCTCTGCGTAATTTATTTACCTCTTTCGGATTGAAGCAATGTATTTTCGATTACACAAGAACACAGGGCAATAGCTCGTCTACGGTAGATAATATTTTTCCTCTACATCCAGTATCTCAAATTCCATCGTCATTCACATCGATTTCTCGGATCATGCACTTTACCAATCACCGCTCCTAACGAAAAAACAACCAATTATATTCTTAAAAGATCCGGTTAATGGTCGTAGTAATTTGCATGGAAGTATTCATATATTCACAACAATATACCATGTAATTTTTCACTTCCATATCTAAGTCATCCCCAAATTTTTAAATAAATAAATGTGAAATTTTAAACAGTTCCGGGAAAAATTATTCTCAGAATTAGTCATGAATAATATTTCTCCTTAATTCTTCAGCACACGACAATCCGCATAAGAGTGAACGGGACTTGGTGATTCCGTCAATGATGAAGAAAGAACCTCGAGGTGGTGGACATCCTGATCCCGACTTCGATCCTTCGAAAAAGAAAAATGAGCTGAGCTACATACATATATATTTCAAAAACCAAATGACATCATGGAGTCAAGGATTGAACATTATTGGAAATATTTCAAAACTCCTACGAATCGAGCGGGGATTTTTCGTAGACGGAAGGTATAAATGTAAAAGTTTTTTCATTTCATATATTGAGTGAACTCAAATTGAAACAAAAATCGAATATATGAATGCGTTATTCGATTCCATGTGTTTTTAGCTCTCTAAGGAATTTTCGTTTTTGAATTTCCATTGAGGCATCGCCAAGTTATTCCAAAAAATCAATTTTTTCAAATCACCACCCGCATGTCTATAGAAATTAAAAGGATTTCTTTAGAAATAGTTGGTCAACATCACTATGATGATATCGGGAATCTAAACTTTCGGAAACAATTTATAGGGTGCTCGGTAAAACTGATCAAGTTTCATTCATTTTCAAACAGAAATAATTCAATCATTTATTTATGTTTACTTACCCAAAATTTTTTCAATATGAACAATGACGCCTACATTTTTTATTGAAGAGAGGAGTCCAAAATATTTTCAAAATGGCGACCACTTTTGGCAACACATAATGTCAGTCTTTTTCAAAACGAATTCTCTACACCTTCCAGCATATCTTCTGGAATTTTCCTGAAAGCTCTGATGATTCTTCGTTTTATGTTTTCTATAGATATGGGAGGAGTTTGGTAGAGAATCAGTTTGATATACCAAAAAAATCCATTATGGTCAGGTCAGATGACCTAGGTGGCCACGCCACAGGCCCACCCCTATCTATCCATTTCTGATTGAAATGATCGTTGAGGTATTCCCGTACCTCAGTTTTGAAATGTGGTGGTGCACCGTCTTGTTGTAGCCACATTCTAAGTCTTGTTCCACATGGAACACCGTCCAATAAATTCGAAAACTCATGCCAAAGAAATCTTACATATTTTCCTCCAGTGAGATGCCCATCCAAAAAATACGGACCGATAACTCTTTTTCTGAGAATTCCACCCCAAACCTTCAGTGACCAACGCTATTGATGGTTCAGGCAACGAACAAAATGGTGGTTTTCCGTTGCATAATAATGCATGCTACAGGGCAGACATGTTCGAATTTCTCGTGACTGACATAACCAGTTCTTTCAAATCTTGTTTTCAGAGCCTGAAATGCCCTTCCATCTGGTTGTCTTCTTTCGGAGAACTAGTCCTAGATGTAAGGAGGCAATTTTCGTTACTTTTCCACAAAGTATAAATCATTTGCACTATATCTCCCGATACATAATCCATAATGAAAATGATTCAATCTACACGCGAAAGAAACTTCAACGCATGGCGTTATTGACAAATTTCGAGATTCATTTTTTGATATCAGTCATGGATAACTGGCTTTTTTTTTTTTAAAAAGCAGTAGGTATGAATATTCCTTATGGTTTTTACGCATTTCTCACCATTGAAACCGCTGATAACTATCACTAGATGGTATGAAAAATGCTAATGTAAGTGTTGAAGTACATAATATCAGTAATAAATTATTTTCAAGGGCTGAACCATCTTCCGTAGTCTTCAGAGTGATCCGTGGATTGAATGCTAACGAAGTGGCTAAGGAAATTGAAGCAGTCAAAGATAAATTGAAACAACAGACAGGAATGGAAATAACATCTATAGAAGTTGGAGATAGAGTAAGTAGTTCATGTGAATGTGACTTCTTTTGATGGAATTCTCACCAAAATATGAAAAACAAATTAGATGTGATGAACTGCGGCTCAATCTTCTCTCTACTACTTAAAAAAAATTCACTATATTTTTATATCGTACTTTCTTGAATTCCGAAGTCTTTGAACTAGTAGCATTATACGTGGAATTGGAACATCTGGCGTAAAATGAATCTATTGTGAGCACTTTTTTCTTACCAGAAGAAAGTATTTCACTAGAATTCTTTAGTTTATTGTTGAATTAGTTCATGTTGAGAATTTTGATTCCATCAAGAGCATCATTTTCACGATAACTGACGGAGTTTCTTTTTGCTGAGATACCATTTTCATTGAATCTTTTCTTAGTCATAAATCAAGGCCCAGGTGCCTTGATCACCAAATGAGAAGTCGCTTTTTGTCTCCGTCTCTTGGCTATACGAGCCGAAATTGATTGAAGTGCTCCAAGTGTCCAAAGATCTTTTAACCTAGAACCCCTCAAACCACCCTCTCATAGAGCATTTGTGTTCTGGCATCTTCAATGTATGTACATTTAGTTGAATCCTCTTCTTGAAGATGATCACTTGGTGATTGAAACACATGTCGAGGTGTTAAAAATAAAGGCTTGGTGCTGGGATTGAACTCCAGTAATTTTCATTACTACACCAAAGGTTCCAAACAGTGTATTACAAGAATACATAGTGTTAATGATTATTATGAAAATCGGGCCTAAAAATGATGATACTAGTTTTGTGTATGTATATTATCAGTATCATTATTTAATCCTACAAAAGTAATAATTGGCTTATGATAGCTATAATATATAGTGTGTTCAAGACAAATGGAATAAATTCATTATTTCGGTTACTGTACATATTTTAGAAAAATCACGAAACACGTCAAATTTAAATTATAATTTGGCATACTTAAACGGAAAAATGCTACCCGTACCTTCAACCCCCGTCGAATGACAGGTACAATCTCCAGCTTTTTCACTAGGAAGTATAGGCTTGTGATCGTTTCTCTCCTCATTCTATATTCAAAAATGTTATCGCTGTCAAGTTTATTGCAACAATCAACATAAAATAAATTAAAATCATGTGGTTACCGAAGTTCGATAAAATACACTGAAAACTTATTGCAATATACTCAAAACTTATTTCATGTTGAGGTATTGATAATGAGAAAGTAAGAAAAATCCATAGCAATGTTCTTTTCAGATTGTATTCTTTGAAAAACTGTAAATAATTTCCGTGACACCGTTAGTGTAAAACGCCTTGTCAAATTGTTTTGTATGTTACAACATCAGTTGTCAGTATTTTAATTTAAGTTGAGAGTTCGTTAACTTCAAGTCTGACAAATGATTAGATTAATGGAAAGTCATAAAATAACATTTTTACAAATGATTGGTTACAGAGGTAAAACCCGAACACAACAGGAAGTAGCTCGCCTATTTCATGCGAAATTTCCTAATTTACCGCCTTTATCTAAAGGAACAATGAGTAGAATAGAGAAGCTGTTTCGCGAGTTTGGTCATATGGGACAGATAAAAAAAAAGCAGCTGCCAATGTAATGAGTGATGAACGCAAATTAGATGTGATGCTTGAGTTTGAAGAAAACCCTCATACATCGCAATGACAGGCATCCACTACATTCAATGTTAGCCATAAATCGATAGTAAACATATTAAAAGAAAATGAAATGCATTCCTATAAAATGATACCTACTCAGGAGCTCATGGGAGACGATTTTGATAGAAGAACTTATTTTTATGAGCAAATGATGTACATGTTGGATAACAATATCATCCAATTAGAAGAAGTTATGTTTTCTGATGACTGTACGTTTTCTCTCAACGGTCATGCTAGTCGGCAAAGTTGCCGCTAATGGTCAACGAAAAATCCTCACTGGATGAGAGAAGAACATACGCAATATCCTCAAAAGGTTAATGTTTGGGCAGGGATTGTAGAAAACCATATCATTGTCCCTATTTCATTGGAGGCAACTTGAATGGTGATAATTATTTGGCACTACTCTAAAATGATATCATTCCAAGTTTAGCAAATTTATATCCTAATCCAGGAAGCCCTCAAGTTCCAATGAATATGATATGGTTTCAGCAGGATGGAGTACCACCATATTATCAAGTTGATGTTCGCCGATACCTCGATACAACATTTCCCAATCGGTGGATAGAGAGGCGAGGATCGATTGAATAGCCAGCGCGATCACCTGATCGATCATCATCAGATTTCCTTTTATGGGGATATGTGAAGAGCAATGTGTACAAAACTGAACCTTCAGATTTGAATGACTTGAAAGAACGAACAACAGGTATATTCGAAATTAGGATTTTGCCAAGACCTTCGAGGTGAACATTTTGAACACCTACTTCGTTAACATCTATATTTCTTTTTCGTATCATACATTCCATTACGTTTTGCATCACATTTTAATTTTTGATTGTATTTTATCGAATTTCAGTAACCACATGATTTTAATTTATTTTATCTTAATTGTTGCAATAAACTTGAAAGCAATAATATTTTTTAATAGAGAATGAAGAGACCTTCCTAACGATATATCATAAATCTATACTTTTAAAAATTGGGAGTTATACCCGTCATTCAAAGGGGGTTGAAGGTAGGGGTGGTATTTTTACGTTGAAGAATGTCAAATAATAATTTGAATTTAACGTGTTTCAATTTTTTTTTATATGTACAGTACTCGAAATAATGAATTTATTCCATTTGGCTTCTACACACTATGTACATACACAAAATGAACAATGAAAAATTTTATTAATAAATAACCTTTCCTTATATTATCATAATGATATACATAAAATTTAAGTAAAAACTAAGGCTTTTAATCAAGTAAAACAATTTCAATATCGAATAGTTCAACTTAGATTAGTTTGAGTTATCACTTCTGTTGGGCCTCACGAGACGCACACGTTTTTTATTTCAAACACAGAGTAAAAATCAACTAGTAAGTCAACTCTCACTACTTTCATTCATAAATTCACAAAGTTCTCGGTGACCTAGAAACGAAGTGCAGAGCCGATTTCGTTCTCTTACCATAGGCGTGCGCTCATATAAAAACGAAATTTAAAGATATGATAGATTTTATGGTGAGTTACTTATTCCGCACGATGATTTCACCGGCTCATCAAGAAGCCAACCCTTGGAACATGCAGTTCGCACATGTGTTGATATCCGACTGTTTATTATAACTGATCCTTTGCCCGTGGTACCTTTGAATCCTTCGATACTACAGCGTTGAAAGCGTTGGATGAGAATCTCATCCTATGGGCGGTTGAAGGTTCCCGGCAACTCGGGCGGATCACGTGGCCCACTGGTTGCATTCCTTCTACTGTGATTTACATTTGAACACACTTTCCAAACAAACAATTCGTTTTTCACATATAGTTAGTGGGCATACTTGAAAACTGGCCATAAATCAAATCATTTGAAGGAACAATTTGTTCAGGCCAGTCTCAACTCCCTACACTGTAGATTAATGGACTGACACCTATCAGAAAACAACTACTCCTCTGGCTAATACCACGAAGGACGTTGGATTATATAAGACAGGTGTCAGTGCAGGAATCTACACCAAAGAATCTCCTGCATATGCTGTTGGCGATATAACTGCCGGAATCGATTCTCAATTATTGAACGGGCACACTTGCAGACCGGTTTCGGGCTATTTGGCCTCTCCTCAGTGCAAGGTAGTTGCCATCATCCACATAGAGTCGTTCACCAGGTGGGGCGATGACAAACATGTCGTTTGTTGTTCGCTTAGGCTTAGTAC
>WOGR01011027.1:349-10706 GCA_015342045.1 Leptinotarsa lineolata
ACGCAGCAGTCTGCTGGCAAAGTCATTGTATCTGTTTTTTGGGATACACATGGCGTGATTTTCATTGACTACCTGACAAAGGTAAATCGATCAACAGTGATTATTATATTGACTTGTTGGTACGTTTGAAGGACAAGATCGCAGCAAAACGACCGCATATGAAGATGAAAAAAAATCTTTTTCACCAAGACAATGCACCATGCCACAAGTCCATGAAAACAATGGCAAAATTCAACGAGTTGGGCTCTGATTTGCTTCCCCACCCCCGTATCCGCCAGATTTAGCCCCCAGCGACTACACTCTTTGCTGATTTCAAAAAAATGCTCCAGGAAAAAAATTTGGCTCGAATGAGGAGGTCATTGCCGAAACTGAAGCCTATTTTGAAGCAAAGGATAAATCTTTCTATGAATAAACATGGTATAGAAATGTTGGAAAGGCGTTGGAAAGATTGTATCACTCTGAAAGGAGAATATATTGATGAATAAGAATAATTTTTGAAAAAAAGTTGTTTTCGTTGTTAGTCTCGGGACTTATTGAACGAAAATTCAAATTAGAAACTAGAGGTCCACCTAGAGATTGAATGCTTTTCCAATAAGTGAAATTTCATATCACAACTCTTTCATGAAAGGTGTGTTAACGATGCGTAAACGTTACCATTTTCCCTATCTGAGATAAAAAAAGTGTCTTCGATAAATGTGGTAGAGAATAATGAAAACTGTTTGAAAAAATCAACTACCTACATAACTTCGATGAATTTTTAAAAACAAAATTCCACTTCGTGAATTTCTACATATTGAGTCGATGGTGGGTGATTTCTTGATTATGGGGGCGTAAATTTAAATATGAAAGTATATGCGTGTATATATTACAACCACTGTTCCTAAACACCAGAACTGCAACACAGTACTCGACAATCGTTCCACCAACCAAGTTGGCATTTTCAGGAGATGAAGTTCTGTAATTCCTAACTTGAACTGGTCTCTATTCATATCTGACACTTTCAAACACACGTCAATGATTTCGAGTAGAAAAAGAAGGAAAGAGAGATTATCAACCGAATGAAAGGAAACGATGTTTTCTGTCTAAAACCCGACAAAGGCAATAAGGTTGTGATATTCGAAAAGGCAGATAACTACGAGATAAGTGATAATTTAATTGAAAACGGGCCCTACTACTCTATTCAAAAAATAATTTGAATTTTTATTTTTTTCGATGAATATTCCTTCATTACACAATTTCTATTCTGTTTCCTTCAAAGTAGTCCCCCTCAGGTATAAAATACACTTGTGTCAACGTTTTTCTAAGCCTCGAAATAGTTTTGTCTCCTCAATCGTCGCCAAACGCCATCCTTCCATGGGTTTCTTCAATCTTGGGAACAGAAAAAAGACGCAGGGAACCAAAACTGGTGAAAACGGTGTCTGAAGCATGATAACGTTGTGGATTCTGTTCAAAAAATTACTAACAAGCAATGACGAGTGAGCGCATAACTTCAAGATGATATTCCTTATTGACTTTACGACCAAGTGTTAAGAACTCCTGATGCGCCAAGGTAATCGAAGAAAACAGTGAAAACATTTGATCAAACATGACGTGCTTATTTTGTCTTGGGCACTTCCGTAGAGACGATTGGACTTTGGTCCACATACCTATGATTCGCCACCAGTTATGACCCTGACTCGGCTTTGACGCCATTCATGCTCATGCGACGGTTTTTTTGATCGAAATTCAGCAATTTTGGAACGAACTTCGCTACTACACCGATAGCCAACCGATATGCTAACATCTTCAGTAACTTATCTAATAGGAATTCGACGATTCTTCAGGAAAATTTTCTTCACTTTCTCAATATTTTCATCGGTTGTTGATGTGTTGGGGCGTCCACGTTAAGCGTCATCATTCACATCTTCTCAACCTACTGCGAAATGCGTGTGTCACTTGTAAATATTTTTTGAGTCAGAGTACAATCACCGTATGGCATTGTCAATATTTCATGTGTCTCTAAGCACTTTATTCCATATTATTCACATTTTTTTTTTCAAATTCTTCGATCCAGAAATTCTTTGAGTGGAAAATCGCCGAATACACAAAATACTTCTAACTTTTATGTCTCCCACCAACAAAGTAAATAAGCGAAACAGCTGAAACTGAAGATATGTTCGAGACGAGTTCACAACATAAAAAAATGAAACACTCTCTGATCGAATATATGTTCCCAGCAAAGTTTGAAAATTTACCTTATTTTTGAACAGCCTATATAAAACTCACCAAGAAACCCATTGTCTGAGATGATTTCAAAAATGAAAAACACACTCAAGAAGTGTTTTCTAACAGACTCCAAATAAAAATTTAGAGGTTTCTAATCCGATAGTCCTGAAATATATGGTTTACCAAAAATTCATAAATCTGACAATTGCTTCCACCATTAGTTTCCTTAAATGGCTAACCAAACACTTTGAAACCATTCACAAACTACAACTGACGATTTAATCTTCACAAACTATTTTCAAAAATATATCACGACATATTTCGCTATCACAGTAGCTTTTTTGTAGTGAATAACATACACACTTTTATCAAATTTTTATATACCCCTCGTAATCACCTACTCAGGTACTTCTTGATCATAATCACCTTGAGCATCTACTGAACTTTTATATGCCTACATCCTAAATTATGATCATCTGAAGCATATTATATCAATTCTACATCAATAATATGTCTACGAAGACTAGGATAACATGGTTTCTAACAAAATAAGTTCTGTAATGGTGATTTATTCAAATCCAGTTAGTTGGTCATTCAGTGGAATGTTTGAATTTTTAAATTCATTTATTTCCATTGATTCCAAATGATTCAGTTTTGAACATTTATTTTCTTTGTGTGAAATTCCGATATCCCCGTTGAAGATATGCTTTTCTTCTAAAAGATAATTCGAATATGTTGAACCTGTTTCCTCATTTACGTAGCTCATATGATGTTCCTGAATGCGATTCCTGAAAGTTCAGCTGGTCTGACCAATACATACTTTGAAACAAGTTTCATAATTCAATTTATATACTCCTGATTTCTCGAGTTTGGATGTTTTTTCTTCATTATTTTTTGTGGACCAAACACAAGCAGTACAGGATGAACCTCAAGGCGCTCTAAGAGCTGTGCTTGTGCACAGCTAACTTTCCCAACGTATTACCTGTTTTATATGCAATTTTATTATCAATTTCAATATTCGGGACGTTTTTCTTATCGTTCATAGTTCATCTTTATATGTATCGCTATCACGAAATTAGTGAAAACTTTCAGGAGAACATTTTCGGCAAATATCTACCTAAAATGACTGATGTGTGTCTAAAAGTGTGAGGGTACCCTCTCAGATATCGATAGAGATCAGTTTAAGAGTTAGTAATTGGTGTACTTTTTATCCTGAAGACGCCAATTTGGTTGATGAAACGCGCATCGAGGAGATTGTTGCAGTTCTGGTGTTTGTGAACAGTGTCTATTTTGAATTCATTCTAGGCCAGGAGTTCCAGTTCTAACTTTCATTTCAGATTGATCTGATGTCGGGAGAGTAATTATTCCCTATAAATCGGCCCTTATATTGAGTCAACTTGTTTGAACACTGATATGTATTGGCTCCTATGGAAAATAATTCTAATAATCATCAGTACTATCCCAGGTGAGAAATGAATTCGGCTTTGTAATTCTCCATCTTCATACACAAAATGTGGGAAACGTCCAAAAGAAGAAAGAAAGCAATTGACTTCGAAATGTATAGGGATGGAGGACTCGAAACTCCAAGCATTTTTCTTTCCAAAAACTAGTCACTCCTGAAAATATATCCCTTTTAATTTATACTAGGCAGTTTGGAAGTTATGGTATCCAAATTTAACCATTTCAACACCTTCTACTCGATCAGATGTAGTAAAAAAATCAGTTGAAGATTTTTAAGAATTTTGATATATTTTTCTGAATTTCACAAGATGGTGCTTTTTTCAGATAGGGTTAATCAAAACTCGGGATCACTCTGTTGATAAGATCATGTACAGTTTTGATAGTCTTTTATTTCAGTAAGGTATTTATCATTATGAATTGTAACATATTAATGTCAAGCTTGCTTCTTCTGGGAACGTCTAAACCTGAATATATTAATAAGGCTCGTGAACAAGTTAATGAAGACACTGATTACTGTCTAGTTTATTACCCAAATGAGTCGATTCTTCAAATTTTTTAAATGAAGAATGTCGAAAAGATAATTAAAGACGAAGTGAAAATAAAAATACTTGATGTGGAATTGGCGCAGTGGTAGTGCGCCCGACTCACGATCAGAAGGTCTTGGATTCGATTTCAATCGACCAGATATTTTTCTCTGAAGAATTCATCTGGTTGGAGCTGGTATGATTCTGCAACCGTATTAGGAATCACACGTTAAAAGGTAATACCTCGGTTGTCCTAAGCTCGCACAAGTTTCTCAACTTTTAAGAGTTGTCGTTCGTATGGGGGCGACAGCTGATTAACGGAAAACAGATTTTTTATTGACTTGACCATTACGGATCATGCAAAAAGTCTAGGGTTCATTTGGAAAGAAACCCAAGTTAAAGAACAAATTATCAATCACTTTACCACATCGAAGAGGTTTGTATGGTTTGCAAGATTATAAATTTCTCCAGAATTTAGCTCATCGTTGTATATACTCAAATGGTGAAGACAATAAATTCAAATACTGAGATGAACGTCACCTCAATCACCTGAGACTAGCTTTTTAACAAATGTTTTTCAATTTTCAGAATATCCAGAGGAGTTTGAATACTTGGGGAATTTGAAAAAATGTCATCGTGGTTTTTGTGGAAGCCTAGAATATTATTTTTGATTACTAACACAAACCTGTTAGTAATATCACTAAGTAATATCACCCGTTAGTAATATCACCAAGTCACAAATAACATCCTCAGTTATGAGTGTATCCGATAAGTGATTCTGAACTTTTCAATTCAGAAATATGGAAATAAGCTGAATTGAACTCGAGAATAAATGCAAGGAAACGCATCGCAAACGATTCATTCGACTGAAATATTTGCAAAGTGCTCCCGTTGGATATTTAATATCACTACAGAAATATTAATAAAACATTCAGCTCCTAGTGTTACTTGTTTGGAATACACAGCAAAGCTTTTATCTCGGATTACTCTTTTACATTTTTCCATATGGATACGTTCCTTTACTAATTCCAAATGAAAACATATTTTGAGAGAACTTTTTCATGTTCATTACGTAAATACACATGGAATCTCTTGATATATTCAGAGAGACATGAGAGTGCAGGCGTTTCTTCAACTGTAATTTGAAACAATTGAAGGTAGAGTTCACCTTTACAACATGAATTCTTAAAAAAGTAATTACTACTCAACTGGAAACCATGATTCCAAACATTAGTTTGTTTTGATATCATAATGAATGGGGTTATCTATGATTGATAAATGTGAATATATGTATAAGTTCCGAAATATGGAAGTCAAAAGTTTGGTTTAACGAAGAATAAGTTACAGTTTTGAAGTATGGAGTAAGAACAAACCTCAATTAATATCGTTGTTCGAGATTTTTATGTGTGAAAGAATTGAAAAAAATCAATTTCCCCCATTATGTTTTTCAAATTCCGATCTGGAGTATCCATAATAAAAAAGATCAATAATATAGTCCCAAAAATCGAACCAATTTCAAAAAGTATTTCCTGAGAAATCAAAACATCTTCAATATTCAATAATAAGAGTTATAATTGAAAAAAAAGTTGGGAACAGTTTCTTTCAGAAAAAAAGTTCGATCAAGAGACTTCCAATCCATTGCTCGCACAAGTTTAGACTTCTGAGGGTTGACGTTCGTCAGCTGATTAACGGAACGAACAACAACAACAATATAGTCCAAAACCTGATCTGTGCAAATTGTATTAGATACCATGTTGGCCAAACCAGGTATCATCACAGAACACAAACACCAGGGTAAGAGAAACTAGGAAACTTGATATTGGATCTCACAACCCCCGTTGAGCATCGGAGAAAGCATGACCACATCTTTGATTTTGAACGTCTCCTGAAGCTTTCTAAAGAAATGATTGTTGAACAGGACAATATCAATTCTAGTAGAGACGTCACGGCATATTTCAACATAATTAAAAAAATTTCGGAATGATCTTTCTCCTTTTCGTTTCTTACCACATCTAACAAAGTCAGACACTACTCCAATGAAATTATAGATGAATCAATCTTTTTTTTTATATTGTTTGGGTGGTATCTTTCTTTTTTATCTCATTATTAAATATTTCTATGTCTCTTGTATGATTGACTGTCCTGAAACTTTTATTTTGAAAACCTTCCGAACCTTCATAACATGAAAATGAAAATGAAATAGTGAGCAAATAATACACAGGATGCCCCAGAATTTTGTTAAAAAGCAATATCTCCGTTATTTGTGAAGCTAGAAGAATTGAACAAAGGCAGTTTCGAAAGATGTCAAAATGACCTTATGAGATGATTATTGAATTTATTGTGATCATTGCAGTTTCTAAAAAACGAGCGTGAACTTTTTTTATTTCCATTGACGTATATAAAAAAATGAAATTTTTCAAACTCTCCAAAATATTTCGAATCCGAAGCTCGAAAGCTTCATATTGTCTCATGAATTCTATGTTTATTTTGTGAAAATTCATGATCACTTCAATGAGATGTATGAAAACACTTTTTTGTCTAATTTCTACTAGGTTTTTTCACTCTTACGACCGGTTTCGGGGTTTAACCCATTCTTGAGATGAGGCGTCATGAAAAAGTGAATAAATCCATCATTTATGCCCTAGAATTTGAAGTTGCCAATACAGTGAAAAGTTTCAGTAGGGACCATCAATGAAAAGGAAGATGGAAGAACATATCGAATCTTGTTAGGTCTAGAGGATCTCTTCAAAGAATATTCAAAAAATGAAACTGCAACCAAGGCAAGAGGACGGCCCAAATGTTATAACCGTGACAGAGAAGGACATTTGAAGCGGGACTGCCGATCACGTCTGGCATCCAACGAAAGAAAAGACTGGCGTTCGAGATCACTCAAACCGAAGCGTCAGGGTTTGGAAAAACTAAATTCAGCCAGCGTTAGGAGAAATACATTAGCTACTGCATCCCAAGCCCCCAGGTATTCAATTTCCACAATAGGAAAATAGTAACAGCTTATTTGTCAACGAATTTCTGAATAATCATTTTTGCCTCTTTACCATCGATACTGGAGGAATGAAATCAGTAATGAGAGCCGACACTTCCAACAAAAGCAGTTTGAAGAAGTTATCAATAGTAACCGTTCTGGTAACAGCCACTGGATATAGATTAACAGTCTATGGAGTAGATGAAGTGAGACTTAAACTTAGCGATTGCGGAATAGAAAGCAAAGTAATAGTGGCCAACACCGTTGACGAATTCAAGGACTAGACATCATATCTGCCTACAGATTCGTGGTGGATATGAGGAGCAAACTGTTGAAAGTCGGAAACGAGAAAACTCTACCCAACATGCCCTCTTGGCCTTATGACACCGCTAAGGTGGTTATATTGGAAGATTCTAGAATCTCTCCCAACACCAAGAAAATCGTTCAAGCTGAAATTACTGGATCTGGCGGCTTGGGCACAGCATTGACGGAGCCATCCAATGGTTCTGAAGCAAGAATTTTCGTGGCCAGATCTCTCGTAAATGGTAACAATCATACTACTTCAGTGAGAATAATCAATCCTAGTAATAACAGGGTGACTTTCAAAAAAGGCAAGTAATAGGCACCTACGAACTGATTGCAAAAAACGTCAGAATCGATACTAGTGATACGACAACCACTGAGGCGACTTTCCTTCGCGAAGCAAGACGAAGCTGCATCCATTGTTGATGACATGTTCGAGGAAGGAGAATTCGAGAAATAAAACAGCCCCTGTTCGTCATCTGTTGTGTTGGTGACTAAGAAAGACGGTTCGACAAATTTTGCGTAGACTACAGGAGGTTATATTATGTCACCAGAAAACACAGTCAACCTCTTCCCAGAATAGATGACACCCTGAACATATTGGCTAAATGCAAATGGTTCTCAATACTAGATCTGAAAAGCGGATATCGGCAGATGTCCGTTCGCCGTGAGGACAAAGAGAATACTACCTTTTCCACCGGCAATGGATTATATATACTATTATAGGTTTATGCCATTCGGAATATGCAACGCACTCGCATCATTTGAACGCTTGATGGAGTTGGTGTTGGGAGAACTCACCTGGAGAACAGACCGCTGCATAGCTTGACTGAGAGGAGAACCTCCTCCGCAGTACTTTCTCAGGTACAAGAAGAAGAAGGAGTCGTCATTAGCTACTCCAGTAAGTCTCTGAAGTCTCCGAAAAAAATCACTGTGTCACTAGAAAAGAACTCCTTGAAGTGGTCAAAGCAGTGGATCACTACCACTCCTTTTTATGTGGCCGTAAATTTTGAATCAGGTCAGGCCACTCAGCACTTCGGTGGCTCTTCGACCCTAGAAGGTCAGATAGCCAGGTGGATTGAAAAGTTTCAA
Source organism: Leptinotarsa lineolata (assembly GCA_015342045.1). Lineage (NCBI taxonomy): Eukaryota > Metazoa > Arthropoda > Insecta > Coleoptera > Chrysomelidae > Leptinotarsa > Leptinotarsa lineolata. Next base: position 8,915 of record WOGR01011027.1, read on the forward strand.
ACTCACAATTTTGCAATTCAACATCGAAAAAGAAGGAGTCACGGAAACGCAGATAGCCTCTCAAGGAAACCATGCCTGACATCTGGATGCAAATTCTGTCCACTCCAAGAAGCCCAGAATATCCATTTACCAGCAGAACAACTTTCCACCAGATGTGACAAGGTAGCGGGCAGATACTCCTTTATAGATAGGTCTGATAGGGAGAACTCCCGCTGCTTCGGGTTTCCTCTGACCCGGAGAGTAGCAACCTGTAAGGGTCCCTTTACTGTCCAAGTTTACGGAGAGAAAATGTGAGGAATCTCCTGACCGTGGTGTGGTACGGTCATTAATAGCCTCTAAGTGTGACAGTACTTTCATGACGACGAGACAAGAGATCATCGTAGCGCAGAAGAAGGATCCGGACTCGAAAACTTTATGGGAATGGATTGACAAAAAAGTGAGGCCGGAATGGCAAGAGATCTCCAAGCATGGCCAGCAGAAAAAGGGTTACTGGCTCCGAATGGACACCATGTGCATTAGAGATGATCTACTTACTCGGAAATGGGAAAGCCCGAATGGAAGAACCCACAAATTCCAGATGATCCTTCCTAAGACGGGTATCCTGAATATACTTGACAAGCTACATGATGGTCGCACTGAAGGGTATTTCGGAGTAAATAGAACTCTATCGTAAGTGCGTGAGTAGTACTATTGGGTCAATTGCCGTCGAGACGTGTACGAGTGGTGTAAGCGCTGTGACCTGTGTTCTTCAAGAAAGAGTTCGAAGACAAGACAAAAAGGAAAGTTGAAGCAGTACCTCAGTGGGTGCCCTTTCGAAAGAATCGCAGTTGACATTTTCGGACCACTTCCTATGACCAAATCCAGTAACAGTACCTTATGGTTTTGGTGGACTATTTCTCAAAATAGTCTGAAGTAGTAGTCTTACCCAATAGGCGTAAACGTAATTGACAGACACGGTGTACGCCAGGAACCATATTCGGATCAGGGCCGCAACTTCGGATCGGATCTATGGAAGGAAATCATGACTCTGCTGGGAATGAAGAAGATAAGAGCAACTGTTCTTCACCTACAATCGTCGAAAATGTTTGTGTTCCAAAATGCAAAGACCCTGGCAAGGACCTCACTTGGTGATCAAAATAGATAAATGATCTGGTGTACAATTCTGGAATCCAATTCTCATCCAGAAGTAAGTCTGAAGTTATCCACATAGAGAGACTGAGTCTGTACATGTGTCGTATTGTTCATTCTTGGAATGTTGTTCGGAGCGAACAACCTCAAGGAAGGGGGTAGTGTAATAAATCATGCCCTAAAGAAAATAACGCCGGCCGCCACTGGTATCCATAAACAACCAACTGTGACGTGGCTAAGAGCGCGCTCAGTCCGAATGGCGCTTCGCGATGCTTCGATGGAATTTCAAAGTATATATCACCACCTTCGATTGCCAAATATAAGCTTCATCCAATCGCCTATCAGAACAGTCAACCGAAACTGACAGTGCGATACGCAGAGCGATCTAATGAGGCGATAGACATTCGAATAATAGTTGCAGTCAAAGTTTTTTGGTGTATTGAAATAAAAGTCATCACCTGAAGACGATTGTAGATACTAACAATCGAAACGTCGTGGAGTAACGTGGTTTTGAAATCACTCAACTTTTTAATCATATTAATTTATTTTATTTCATTTATTCATTTTTTCACTAGTATTTTATTTCACTGTGAATTCTTTTCAAGTTTTTTGCTTAATATATTTGCCATTTTTAGCTGTTCTTTTAAATTTCAATTGTATTGTT
>WOGR01011028.1:0-10705 GCA_015342045.1 Leptinotarsa lineolata
TCAAGAACTATTACACTATTCGCATCCAAATTTGAGATCAATGTGTTTTCAAACCATTCCTCGAAAATATTAGCTTCCATGTTCTTATGATAGTCAACATTGCAGTTCTCAAGTTTTTTCCACATAATTTCAAAGAAATCGGAACCCATCCTTCAATTCCTCCGCAATGCACAATGATTAGTCTCGATCCTTTGTTTGCAGGCATGTTAGGCGTACACATTCTTGAACCATCAGTCCACCCTTTCGTAACTGTGTCGTGAGTGTTATACCACGTTTCATCCAAATAGAAAATGTGCCGTTGTTCTTGTCTATATTTAGTTATTTGTTCTAAGTATTTGTTACGCAATCCCACTATTCTTCTGCTTTCCATAGCTACTTGATGTATGTTTATTATTTTAAATCTTAATCCTAGTTTCTTTATCCAATTCTGAAGAGTTTTGTCACAGCGTTATGGCCGGATGTATTCAATTTCTTCCTTATGATTTCAATTGTAAGAATCTCATTGCCTTTGTTTATTGTATGTTGTTTTTTTCAATGATTTTTTTAGATGAACATCTAAAGGTTTTGGTAATCCTGTATCATATCGCGTCTTGCGTTCATAAAGTTTGTTTTTTTTACTATTTTACGTACAGTTGAGAAAGGAATTTCGGTCAAATCTGATGTTGCTTGTGTTAATTTGTTCCCCCGAAACCAAACTTGAGATGTAGATTCTTATGAACATTGAAACATACTCTCTGTGTTTCAATATTCAAATGCATCCGAATCTTATTCACTCTCTTTTTCGCATTGTTCACCATCGCTATTGGAATCACTGCACTGGAAAAAGTCTCCGTTGTAATCACACTCGTTATTACTATCAGTACTTGTCTAAAGACGCCACATTTTAAATAGATAACAAAAATTTTGAGTAATTATAACTGCACCAATATCGAATTTCAACACTCAAATCGCGATCAGTTCCTGAACTGAACATTGATGACGCGACGGCGATATCCATCTTCGTATTCCCCGATTTCTATTCGTCACCGTAACATGACTTCAAATTTAATTTTATGACTAGTTCGCATTCGGTTCATTTCTATGTATTGGGGTTTTTGGCCTTTGAGACTGCCGCCAACTTTAAGTATGCACAATAGCATTTACTTCGACTATACCTACAATGACTGGCCATATTTGAAAGACTTTTATGTTGATTTGTTTGTGTCTGTTTGAATATGCTTTTTCGTTAACCAGCTATCGCCCTTCTACGAAAGACAACCCTTTCAACCCCAAAACTTGTGCGAGCTATAGATTAACGAAGGCTTACCTTTTAACGTACGATGCCTAGCACGGGTTGATTACAAGGAGAGTCAATAAGATTTCCCCATCGGTTACTTCAATGCTCTGGAGGTTACCAATATTTTATTCGGTTTATTTTTTTTAAATTATATTCGGAGCCCAGCGAACCAAAGCTATATGTATTTTTTTAATGAAACACCCAGTATATACTTAGATATTGTTTCGATTCCATATTTCTTTAGCTCCCTAAATAGTTCAATTTAGCACTTTTAAAATGGGTTTCTTTGATAGTCAAAACAATGTAGAAAGGGTAAATTTTCTCAAGCCATAATATTCGCAATAATTATTCTTGGTACAGATAGAAAATTCTAGTAAATGTAAAGAGAAAGTTGTTATATTTAATTGGGTGGGTAAAGGCAAAAACAAGCTTATTCATTGTTCCCAACTGGATATAGCTCGAAAAATATTGGTTTTACGCATAGTACAAGCCCAAAAAAATTTAACAAAATATGAAATATTACATTCAAATAGAAAAATAATGGTTATTCCATGTGAAACAAAGAGAAATACTGCTAGTTGAAATTTATATCGTTTCGTAAAGCAATTTGTATATTATTTTCAAAACTTGATATATCTATAATAATCATCTTGTTCATAAAAAAATGCTCTAAATACATAAATGCATAATTTCTTCAGGGAGAATAACTTGGCCAATTCTGCGGAATTGCAAAAAATAGGGATGTAACGAAATATTGAATTAAAAAATATACAGTGTGGTCGTTCAAGTATACAACATATGAGATTCTTTCTTAATTAATTGTACAACCAAAATACAGATAGTGCCGAAAGTTGGTGCATGTTTGGTCATCATTTTGAGTGCATTTAGAATGGTTGCAAGTCAAACCGCATACAGGGTAGGTCAAAAGTATGAAAATTGCTCAAGAGTAAAGTACCCTTATTTCAGAAACCTCAGCAAAATGTTACTGGGAAAAGTTGTTTACAGTTGAAAGTTATGCCTAAATACCAAAACATGGTCTCCTAAGACATTTTTGGGTTTTCATTTTTTTTCGTTAATTTTTTTACAGTTTATAATTTTTTGTATAATCACCCTGAACACTTTCATAAGTTAATCATAACAAAATCAGTTGAGCATAACTTCGTTCAAATTCATGCATATTTGGGTAATTAACTTGGATTTAAATTTGGTTAGTGTATCACGAACTTCATGTTCGTTGCAACAATATTCAACACAACTTTAAAATTTCGCAAACCATATTTTAACAAGGTAAAACATTAGTTAGGCTAATGGGTGTATTCAAAAACTTTCATTTGAAGTGAACATTGTGTATTAAAAAAGTTTATAAAAATGCTCCCCAAGGAACAAAACAAATCGAGTTTTCAAGCTCGTCAGCATTATTAAATGGTCGATCCTTGTAAACATTTTGATTTAAATATCCCCATAAAAAAGTATAATGGAGTGAGATCTGGCGAACGAGAAGGCCACCGTGGATCAGTATTTCGTCCTAACCATTTACCACCAAATTTCCCATTCAACCATTCTGAAACAATTCTAGTAAAATTAGCAAAACATCCATCATCTACAAACATTTATGTCGTTCATTAAAGCTCATATTGTCCAAAAAATCCGTTAGTTCGTTTTCCAAAAACTGTAAATAGGTACTACCAGCTAGGTTGTGGCGAAAAAAAACGGCCATATTAATTTGTTGTTAACAATACTGCACCATACATTTGTTTTTTTATAATATTGGTTTTTATTGGAATTTCGTCCGAACCACCACCTACAATTTTGGGAAGAGGCAGCCATTTGTTGTGAACGTGGGTTTGTCTCCAAAAAGAATGTGTTTATGTAAATCATGTTGATCTTCTGATTGTCTTTGAATCCACATGCAGAAGTCATACTGTAAGTCATAGTTGTTCTTGAAACGTGCAAATGTATATAGACTTATTGGGAAATCGTTAATAAAAAAATAAAACAATGACTTGGGAGGCCATGTTTTGATATTCAGGCATAACTATCAACTGTAAATAACTTTTCTGAATAGCATTTTGCTGAATGTTCTGAAATATGGGTACTTAACTCCTGTACAATTTTTATATTTTTTGACCCACCCTGTTTGCTGGTTGACTTGCAACCATCGTAAGTGAACCTAATATATTTATCGATTATGCATCAACTTTTGGCAATATCTGTATTTTGGTTGTGTAATTAATAAAAAAAATCACATATGTTGCACACAAATGACCACTCTGAATACATAAATATAACGCCCCCCCCCCACATTTTCTTTACTCGCATATGTCTCAAGGTTGTTGTTAGTTGATTCTCTAAACAGTTCTAGAAGTGATTTTTATCAATATCTCAAAGTTTCAAACTGAGTTTATCAGGAACAAGGGATGGCAATAAATACTAATGTAATTATAATGATAATTACAAATTTAATGAGATACCGATAGTAACATCTGTTTTCAAATACATTGGCATTGAAATAACGATCGGTTCTATGATTAGGATGTTCTGAAAACCGTGAACATGAAAGTTTGCATTCGATTGTGATAATAAAGTTGGTCAAATAAAGTAAAACGTAGCAGCAATCTGAATAGTGAATGGAAAACATCTCTTCTTATATTGAAAAAAAAATATTGTTAGTTTCCTTTTCGAAAAATTCAAACTCTGGTTCAAAGCTATCAAGATAAATGTATCCATAGACTTCTAATTGCCAGTTGCATGCAGGAAAGGAACACAAGCTTTCTCAAATTTCCGTAAAATATTTGGAAAGATTAAAGGTTTGAAACCAAAAAAGAACTAATTTTCATATCAAATAGTTATCATCAGGAGGATTCACTTCACTGTAAGGTCCGCGATCATGAGAGAATAGGAATTGGAGCTTTTCTCAGGTCGAGGAGTCTGAAGCCCTGAATTAAATGATTCTTCATGTCCTACTAGGGCGAGTGCTAGGATAACGCTTCTATACCTAGCTCTACCATAATCGAGTGATGGGGTTCCTGATTCTACATGCAGAACCTGTATTTTCAAGAAAGGCTACACTCCCTACCCACTCCCCATGTAGTGACAGGCTTCAAAGATGTTGTGACTTGACGCAGGGGTCTCACCTCGTCAATGGTCTCCGCAAGCGTCTCAATCTGCGTACTCTCAAGCGAGGACTGTGAGTCAACAGGCTCTGGTCTCAAATTTATGTTTCTGAGCAAGTGGAGGGAGGGACGGACCGGTAATGGGAGCAAGGGTGGAGTTGGTATTGAAGCAAAGTGTTTAATTTTGAGATGTACGGCGTGACAGTAATGATCTCCAGAAATGGGATCCAACTTTATGAATCATCTCTTTTGTTGAGGCAGTTGGGACGTTTTTCAATTTCACTAGCTTCGCGGATTATTCTGGTCCGGAGGGCTTTTTCGGTGGTAATGGTTTTGATGTTTTCGAAGCGTATTGTGTGGTATGTTCCAATATGGTATTTGAAGAGGGATTAGGCTAGTTCTGGTTTAGAGACAGCAAGTTCATGTTCATAAACTCTTCTCTTGGTCTGACAGCTGTGAGTTCGGGTGCAGGTAGTATATGCCATCATTGGGTATCGTGTAGGTACTTAAACTATATCCATCCAACAAAGTAAACAATAATGCATGCGTGATCAAAGCATGATCACCACGTACATTCGCATCTATTGAGTAAAATAAACAATCAGATTTAATGTCAGAGTGGTCAGTTACGTTTTAACGCTTGTGGTGTGTACTTATACGGTATTTTAAAGTTTCAAATTTTTAAAATGTCAAGTACTGATACGGCTGAAGAAACTGCTAATTTGTGTCTCTATACTACACCTAAAAAAATTTCCTATACCCAGCTGCATATTATTAAAAAAAGGTCGGTCTTGTACAAGCAGCCTGCACTGTGCATTATAATGTATTTGAGCACTCCGTTGCTTAGTTGGACAGAGTATAGGTATACGTATAAAATGGAAGTTTGATTGTTGGCTGTGAATACTGTGTCCTACCTCTTTAGTATTCAACATATTTTGTCGCTAACTCCATAAATATAAGGTTTTGGTGATCCCTCTGTTCATCAAGCTGTTTGGGATGTGGAGTACAGATTTGCTGAAGTTGGATGGATCTTTGGATTTGGGAGTCGGGATAAACGTTTTGGCGAAACGCGGATTTGAGTTCGTCTAATTACTAGGATCTATTGTGGATGTCCGCGAGTCTGGTAGATCTGTGTATGAGAGAAATCAAAACGGAATTCAACTGGGCAGGATGATAATGGGAATCAGCATTGAAGTAGCGGTTGAAATGGGTTGATTTTTGATAAATAGTATCTGCGAATAAATTGTTGGAGTTCGTGGTCCAGGAATGCAAGTGAGTTATTATTTTCGACTTCCATTTTGAATTGGAGTGTAAGAAATGTATGAAAACTTTCAAATCTATAAGGCTATATAACAAATATGACGTATGGAAGCCAACACGTAGTTTTGAGGTCAGATGGATCTGTTTTAAAAGTCTTCAAAGGTTTGCAAGGAACTCATTTGACGCCTTTCACTCGTTTGTAAAATTTGATCTGGGAATGGAAATAGATGCTGGACTCGAAGTGACTGATGAGGTTGAAAGTGTCTTGGAGAATTTAGTGTTTCGTTTCGAGGAAGGGTAAGGTATCGGATTGTGGGATATTTGAGAAAAAAAATACAACGTCAATTCTGACATAAATGTCTTGGATTTCAATAAAGTGATAGGAATTTCGGACATATGTGTAGGGGATTCAAAGTCACTGACAATGGAACGAAGTGGACTGTTTGATTTGTGTATTTTTGGAAGACCGTATATACAAGATGTACGAGATGGTTTATCTCTTGGAGTGGGAGATTTCTTTTTGTCAGCGCAAATGTTGGAATTGTTGATGAGTACTTTGGTCTTATTTTCGAAGTATGTAGTGGGATCGCTGGTTGCTTGTTGGTATTCCGGATTGTCGAGTAATGTCAACATGTTATCGATGAAGTCTGTGGTGTTGTGGCATTACCTTTGTCTGCCCAAAGAATAAATAGGTCTGAGTTATTGTTGAGGTTTTCCAGTAATTGTCTCTCCGCTGAGGTGATATTTGATTTAGGAGTTTTGCTCTTCTAAAAGTAGAGGTGATATCTTGGGCTTCTTTGGTTAGGTTTCATGGAAGATGGGAAATGGCTGATTCGGTCTGAGATGGTTTAAATCTGAATGGATTTAGGGGTTGTGAAGAAGTTTGAACAAATTACTATGGGTGTATCGGCCGAAGGAGTATTGAATAAGTTGTCAATTGGGACTGGGGGATCGGTGGTGACTGAATGTAGTGTTTTAACATTCTGTATTGACACAAATGTATGTCAAGTGAATCAATGTCCACAGCATGCGATCGTTAACTAGTTCCTATTTGTAGAGTTTGTGTATTTCCCAAATGCGAGATCCTGAAAAAATACGTTTTTGACATTTTTGACCTGTCAACAGTACTCGACAAAGAAATTCATGATCAGCAGAAAAAAATATGTAAGTTACAATGAAAAAAATGGAAATTTCACTCCTGCCGAAATGCATAACTAGAAATAACTTCGTTTTTGTGTTAATAGCACTTGCCATATACTTATCATGACATATTTAATAAAACCAAATCAGAAAACTTTATCAATATGAAATTCAAAATAACTGTAATAATGCATGAAGTTTGTTCAGAGCATGAACTATAGGTTGAAACTGTTTTTTTTTTCATCTGATGAACAAACGCAAATGAATGAAGTCACATATAGTATAGGCAGTTTATAAACAATACCATTAACCTTGAATAATTTAGGAATGTAGAAACACAATGTTACGATTTTTTAAAATATTAAAGAATAGTTCTCCCTCTCAAACGCCTATAAAAACGAATTAATTTTCTTATCGTATTTTGTTTACAAATAATGTAGTCCACTTGGATGACACGTGAAATGGGATATTATATTCCATATGCGTAAAAACGTAATTTTTTTTATTTCTTCTTTTGTATTTCATCATATAAAATACAAAAGTAAATACCTATATGTAATATCTCGAACCCAAGAAACTCTCCAACAAAGGATATAATCGAAAGTCGTGGAGTGATTCTCTTGTTTTCACCCAGTGACATAAACAGCTGATTTCTTTGTTTGCTTCAGAGAACCCCTTCAAAAAGAACACGGTCGATGACATTTCTTAGAATAAATTCGAATCGCAAACAACACATTCCAAATGTGCGAATGACGTAAAAACATAAAAACTACTGCGTGACAGACCATTTTAAACTAAACTCAAACATTGGAAGGTCTTCTTACCTTTATAGTGCACACGCAAATTGTTCTGGGACAATCCAATAAAGTTGAATTTGTCTTTGGGGCTCCACGCTCTGGGAAGAGGAGTTTTATCTTCATGTACAGCTGGATAAAGTCTAGTTAAACGGTCAACTGGACCATGGTCAATTTCAATTTGCGGATCCATCACACTCCGACCACTATTCACGACGGCCATTTCTAAACCCTTTCCCTACCCCTCACACTCTATTCATCTAGCTAACAGCCAATGCGCAAGCCCTTGGGATGTTTTAATGGCGACAGGCATTACAATCAGCTGAAACTGGGAGATGTCAGACAAGTGATCACCATGACAACTCTCACTCGGAGTACGTTCGAAAATTCAGTTTGTTTTAACTTCGTTTTTCTAAAATTCTCTAATATTCAGAAAACTGAAAAAACTTCAACATACTTTTAAAACAAACCTTGAATCTTATAAGTGCAAGCCAAACGCGTCTAGTGGAAACAATGGCCATGAACACTAAGCGCCGGTTTATCAATACGTAGTTAAATGCTTCTGTTACCTACCTCAAAGCTAAGCTTAGGTAATAGTCAATGTTGCAGTTACTAATCAAATCGTTCAACATACCCTGACGGATGCTAATGTTTGATAACTGTCAGTTAACTAAGTTTGGCATGAATGACATTTTCAGGGGTTGTTTCTATTGGAGGATTGATTTTCAAAAATGACAACGGCAACAAACAGTTCATGATTCATACAACATAACGCATATTTCATTACTATTTTCACTTTTGTAATTTGGAATTTTTCGGAAATTTGAGTTCCGAGGGAATATGAAAAACGGAAATGAGCAATGAAAAACATCCGGTTTTACCTATCTGTTGGTATTTCAGGTATTTGCTCTATTTGTTCTATTATATATCAATAATACTGTAATTTTCTCCAATCTGAATCTTCTCACAAAAGCCACCTCATCTTATTCATTGAAAAAATAATTACGTTTATCAACAATATAAGGTCTTCTTTCTGCTTCAATAAACTCCACTATATCCTCATCTTCATCGTTTAACAAATGGAAAACTTCCATAATAATATAATTATAAAAATTACCTCTTTACTTAGAAAATGTATTTCCCAAATAACATTTGTGACACAACAACAAACATAAATAACCTACTTTCGCATGCCCGACCATATAACTGTCATCTTAAATTAAAAACTATCACTTTCTAGCGACTATTATGATAACTGAGACTTCAGCTACCAGTTGATGGTAACAATGATAACAAAAAATAGTTTGATGTTTCATTAGGAGCTGAGACAAAACCATTAGTCAAATGAGCCTTAGCTGGCGATTGATAAACCGGCCTGGTGTCGTACGTTCAAAACAACGAACAAGCTTACAATATGATTTGGAATAGAAAATGGGTAAAAGAAAAAATAAATTTCTCCAAAAAATTTTCTTGTCAAAATCGAATTCGCTTTGAATTTGGACAATTGAAAAGAGTGATTTTTTAAGAGTGATTAAATACAACAAACTTTTGAGTTGGAAGTAGAAAGTCTTTGGGGCTGCCGTTAGATGATCTTATGGGACATTCCCAATATGTCCAATAGTCTGGACCTCATCGCCGTGAAATTTAATCGTTATAGCTAACTCCACTGTTGAACAGTTTCAACTGTAGATTAACAGATTATTTTGAAAATCTTCAAGGTACTTACCTACTTAGGTTAGTCCTTGTTTTTTTACGCCAGCGCCACCTATTTTGATTGCGTGTTAACCGGACTACCTAACCGTCATAATAGATGGCATTGCGGTAGAATAGGTAGCAACTTTCTGCATAGTCTATATATGTAAAGTGATCAGAAAAGTTCACATCAAATTTAATCGAATTTCAATAGAACTATTTGAATTTTGTAGAAAATCCCATTTAATATAGAGCAAAAAAATGTGTCTGGAATAAAAAATTTTCAAAACTAAGAAATTTTATGTGGTTTTGCATTGACGTCTCATTTTGCAACAATAGCAGTAATGCAATTTATAGAAAATAAGCAAAAATCAAAATTATCTAATGCACGTTTTTAATGTATATGAGCTTAAACTTAGATTTTGAAACAGATTTTATATTATGAAATAAATCCACTTTTGGAATATTTTTTTAAAAATATTAAACTTTGACCCATAATGAGAATTTCTATTTATTCCACTCACCTTGTATCCCTTGCATTCTTTTTGGATTTAGGATTTTTTAACTGATTCTGTTGTTTGTTACTAGGGATTCCCCACGGAAGTCACAAACTTAAATCGTCTTGAGATATGGGCATTGTATATTCTTTTATATTTATGTTTGGTTATTGTAAAATTCAAAGTTCGATTCGAGTGTCTTTGTGCCACTAGATACCTGATGACGGAAACAATAAAAAAATAACGACTATAGATAGGGTGTGATAGTGAGTCTCAGATATATTGACTCTCGTTATACAGAGTGACAAAAATTAAATTGTACAGATAGGTCCTTATAAAAAAGTCGTGTTTACTTTTTGTAACCATTATAAAATATGGTCGAAAACACATTTGTCGTATTCAGTATGATGAAGACACCGGAGCGGAAAAATCTAAATTAATAATGTCACATTTTTAACATTATTTCCAAAACTCATCTGCATCTTAAATTGTGTGTAATTTAACTAATATCGTAGCTATGAACGGTAGAGACGAGAAGAACCATCTGAAGTGGGGATTTAACTGAAAAAATGTCCGCTAGTAAACGATAAATAATAGTTCAAAATTCGACCAAATCCAAAATGGCTAAAATCCAAAGTGATAGGACCTTTGTATATAGATTATATATACAAAGATTTTACCTTAGCGATTATAGTGAAGTATGCCGAGTTCAAATATTTACTATTTTTAGTGACTCGAGTTGTTGATGATATAGAGCTTATAGAAATGTAACTATGGAATATTCTGCGGTAAATATAACCTAACAAAGTTACTGTGAGATAACGTCGAAAGTCAATGAATTATTGTGAAATTTAAAGAGCTTTTGCAAGCGGGTTTTATACTTCCATTTTATCTAGCTCTCCTCATTCTTTAATGATATAATATATATAAATA
>WOGR01011029.1:0-10705 GCA_015342045.1 Leptinotarsa lineolata
GAGGTCAACGTTTTTCGACACCTGAAGAAGCGGTTGCTGCATTCAAAATGCATGTTTTGGAGATACCTCAATCAGAGTGGCAAAAGTGCTTCGACAAATGGTTCAAACGCATGCAAAAGTGTATAGATCTTCATGGGGAATATTTTGAGAGAAAGTGATTTTCGATGATATTAATATTTGTGTTTGTTCTCTAATCCCGAAATATAAAAAGCAACCCCCGTTATCTGACATTCAGTGAATTTGGTAATTAATAAGTATGTCATTTATTTTTTGAAATTCAGAGGCATACCTCACTCTGAGTACCCTTACGTGTGTACCTTAGTGAATGTCTTCTTTGTGAGTATTCATAATTTGGTCGTACAAAATTAACTACTATTGAGAATATTCTACTGGCAATCGTTAATTCTCCAGTATTGTCTTTCAAAAGGTAGTATACAAGCCTCTGGAATAAAAACACTTCTTCCATATGAGAACTGCAGTATTTTTTCTGGCACTCGTTTCTCTCCCCAAGTTTGTCTCATCAGAAAATAATATGACCACTAAGCCAATTTATATCCAACAGGATAATTTCCCACCTTCCAATTTATTAATCTTGTCATATATCTATGTTTCGCTAAGAAATAAATTCAATCAATTTAAGGCATTCCAGATCACATGGGCAATATAAACTAATGAGGAAAAAATATACCTACTACACCAATAATGCTCCTATTTACGTTATCACTTCTGGTCTCTCAAAAATTGTTCAACAAGAAAAATGCAACGCCTTTGAAGCCCCTTATTGAATTTTTTTATTCGTTTCAAATTTCGTTGGCAGTAATTCGTCGTTAGAAATCATAAAATAGATCAAGCTACGAACACATTAGTATTTTCTCTCCTCTTGATGATAAATTACCAAAAACTTTATTGCTCACAATCATTTAAGTGAAAAGCACACTCAAAAAGTGAAGTGTCAAAGTTGATCACAGAAATCTTCACCTCTATAATCCTTCAGTGATAAATATTAGGTTGTTCCAAAAATGTCATCCGTTTTTATGAGTCTATTTCAAACTGTAATATCTCAGTTTAATCAAAATTAGCCTCATTTGAATCAATGCACTTTTGCCAACGTAACACAAGTCATTCCGTCAGCAAAATTGTGTGCTCTATATTCGATGAAGTTGACGAAGGCCGTTTTTGCCTGGTCCTGATTTGCGAAGGTTCTAGCTGTGAGAAAGTCATGGAAGCGTTGGAAAAGATGGTAGTTGGTTGGGGAGAGATCTGGGAAGTATGGTGGGTGAGGCAGAATTTAAACGCTCAATTCGTTTAACTTTCGGACGGATTTATGAAACTTCCAGACGGACGTTGGCGTGGAGCAGGATCGGGACTCTTCTGTTGACCAGTGCCGGATGCTGACGCAATTTTTGGTACTTTTCGTCGATTTCCTCATAATAGGACTCTATTTTGATGGTTTGGTCTGGTTGCAGAAAGCTATAGTAAATCACCCGCTACTGACCACTATACAGTAACCACGGTCTTCTTTGGTGGGTTTTTGTCTTTGGGAAGTGCCTGGATGTTCATTTTGGTATGATACATGAATTAGAATATAAACCATGAAAATCATTCAAAAATGTGGTATGGTAAAATACAGAGTGTGCTATTGAAAATAACAAAGATGACGTCACTTCTGGTGAAATCGAAAACGTCACATTAACGAAAATTATTTAGTTGAATTCTTCATTAGTTCTTCGCCCATCCCACCAATTTTCAGAATCGCCCTGCTTTCAGTTCTACATATTTAGATCGCGTTAAACTCGTCAAGATATACCCTGCATATATTGATTTTTGTTCACACCTGTTGATTTCAACCGAATAAACTTTTCCCATTTGTGGCACACATTTCACCCACTTTTTTCTCTTAATTTCATTAGCAGTAAGTAATATATCGTGTTTCACAGCTAGAATTCACCCTAATTTCTTCCGCTGAAATATAATTTTCAAAGTTGAAAAAGGCTAGTGAATATGTTTTTGAACGTTGAATTTCATGAAAAGTTTATCAAATAAATAAAAACAAGCTGAGGTAATATCACTTCATTCATTCCAGAACAAAATTCAAATCAATGAAAAAATGCGACTCATTCTTTTTCTATGACTATAGCCAAATAGCTTCATGTCACAACAACAACTTGTTAGAGTAGTTGTTAAAACGTTGGACTTCATTGCCAGTGGTCCTAGGTGCAATCTCGGGTACAGGCCTATTTTTCACTCAATTTTCATACTCTTCTAAACTGAATTCAATACGGAGAATAGGAAATATTTTTGATTGATTTTTGTAGGTTGCTTTTCATTATGAAATTCCATGGTACTATTCTGACTCAGGATATCCTTCACAATTCAGATTCATTTTGAAATATTTCTGTTAAGTTCATAGAAAAGGTATAGTATTCTATCAGCCAATAATTAAATATTAATACTTCATATAAATACATCACGAAAATTATCATTCATTTGATTCTGAAACTTGAAGTTCAGTGTTTTTGCAAAACTCAAACTAATTCTTACGTTAAGTAATATAACAAAACTACTGCTTGCTGACTTGTAAATCTGCAGGTATACTTATTACTGAAATAGCGAATACTTCCTATTCCTTGGTTGAAAACTACTACTTCTGTTATTTTACTCTTGTTTCATGAAAATAAAAAAATATCAAATATTAAAAGTGGCAGTTTTTTACTGAGGATCTGAGGATCTAGTTTATATAATCTAGTCTCAATTTGTTTGTTTTCCATAACCTCAATTATCCTTATGAATTCTAATCAATATTTTTTGTTTCAGGTAAATTTCGAGCCGAAGATTTCGATTTACTGCAGTTGAGATGTCTATTTTGGTAAATATTTTTTTGTCATATTCAACTTCAATTGCGGTCATGAGTAATGTAAAAGATTTTGTGACTCATCTCAGTAACAGATACCCAAATATATATAGTTCATGTATGAAATTGAAAATAACGGGCTACTATTTTTGGATGTTCTGGTTACAAAAAACTCCAAGAGAAAAATATTAGCTATTTCAAAAAAAAATCAAAAATATTCATTCACAAAGTTATTATAAATGATTCCTGGAATGATACGCGTCCTCACGACCTCACGTTGTTTTCTACCCAGCTGAGTCAAATCAGTCAGGTTCAATTCAATGCCACAAATCCCAGGCATCGCTTTTCTCCAAAAAAATGAATATCTCCGAACGGGATAATGTCAGGACAGACAATTTCGCTTTTCGCTTCGATAAGTTTGTTCTGGGTTAATATGAAAACCAATATGTTTTGGCGCGATCATGTCGCTGGAATTGCAAAGGCTGCTTTTCAAAAGCTTGGAGCACTGTTCCGAACCAGAAAACTGTACACACCTCAGCAACTTTTGATGCTTTATAAATCCCAGATCAGACCATCTTTGGAGTATTGTTCTCATGTATGGAGCTCCGCCTCTGAGCATACCCTGAAGCTGCTAGATTCTATTCAGAAAAAGAGTCATCCGACTGATTGGAGATGCGAACATCACTTGCAACCTTGATAGTCTGGAACATCAAAAAAAGTTTGGAGATTTATGTCTCTTCTATAGATACTTTCACGGGAAGTGTTCAAGTGACATGGCACATTTGATTCGACCAAGAGCGGAACATATCAGAAATACGCGACGGACTGTGGCTGCTCATCGTTTTGAGGTTCAACTCAGTACACCTCGAACTTCACTGTTCAGGAACTGTTCCGTTTGGAGAACAGCGTTTATGTGGAATAAACTTCCATATGAATTTAATCTCCAGCTATTCAAATTCAATGTGAATTTATACTTTCGCACAGGCCCCGCTCTTAAGGATTTTTATGTAGTGCTTGAGTTTTGTCCTTAAAAAAAGTCAATCACTGTCAGTTTAATAACTGAGACTCCCCGGAAAAGCGCGTGCAAAAAACAGGTTTAAGTTCTGATTGGCGAGTTTCTCATGCGCCTGTGGAGATACTTTTGTATCGCCTCTACCAACATTTGCTTATATAGGTTGTTTCATTAAGCGCTTCCTACTTCAAATTTAAATTTAATTGAAACAAAGTGCGTGATGTATTGAATTTTTTTATTCGTTTCAAAGACCTATTGATGCCATTATGTGTGGAATAAAATGTCATGCACCAAGAAAAATAACGCCGACCGCCACTGGTAACCATAAGCCAACTGTGACGTGGCTAAGAGCGAGCTCATTCTGAATAAAGTTTCGCGATTCTTCGATGTTCGCCGGCGTTCTAGATGTGACGAGAATACCGCTACCGGCCCTTCGATAGAATTCCAAAGAATATTCCATCACCTTCGATTGTCAAATATAAGCGCCATTCACGCGCCTATCAGTCAGTCAAGTTGGAGTACAGTGCGGTACGCGAAGCGATCTAATAAAGCGATAGACATTTGAATAATAGTTGAAATGTTTTGTTATATTGAAATTGATATGAAGTAAAGTTTGATTATTGTTCAGTGTATTCAATTAATGGTGAACCGACGGGAAAAAACGTAACAATAACATTGTTCAAATGTCCGTCACGGCTTCTCTGGATGGAGCACATCAAGACCGTCCAATTTTCCATAACTCTGACGAATAAATCAGGCTGAATTTGACCGATGGCATGGGTTATGTTGGCTTTGGGAACCGCTGTGGTTTGTGGATTATTCGCATACACCTGCGACTTGAGGAAACCCCAAATGAAAAAGTCTAACGGGGTGAAATCGCATGATCTCGGTAGCCAGTTCACATCACCTCCACGTGAGATGATCAATGTGGCATGAGCTGTGTGGCACGTAGCAGCGTCCTGTTGAAACCACATGTTGGTATCCAGATCATATAATTCAGGCCAAAAGAAGGTAGTAATCATCTACCTATGGTACTCGCCGTTGACAGTGATGACCTGGCCACGTCGTTCTCAAAGAAATATGAACCGATGACGCCGCCAGCTCAAAATCCACATCAAACAATGACTTTTTCGTGATACATTGGACGCTCTTGGATCTTATGTGGATTGGTTTCGTTCCAAATTAGACAATTTTGTTTGTTCATGTACCCATTCATCCAGAAATGGGCCTCATCGCTGAAGATGATACTTAGATGAAAATTAGGGTCAGTTGCCAACTGCTTCAGAGTCCATTCAGTCGTTGTCTATGGTGGTTTACCGTCAGTTCCTGGGTCAGTTGAATTTTGTACGGGTGCAGTCCCAAGTTACAATGCAAAATTTGCCAAGTTGTGGTCTTCGAAAGGCCGAGTTTTTATGAGAGACGCGAAATCGACTGCTTCGGATTCTCCTGCACACTCTCACTGACAGTGGCAATGTCTTTGATATATCTTGCGTTTCATGGACGTACGGGTGTTGGTTGATCGTTTACTGAACCAGTGGACTCAAATTCATCCACCACATTGCGAAATAGTCCTCTCGGTAAGACGATTATGGCGACCGGGAAATGGGCTAAGCGCGCGATACGTTGCACGAACAGAACATTTTGATAAACAATTTTATCATTTGCACGTGTTGTTGAATGCTACATACGTATCCAAAAGCACGTGCATTAGCTCGTGCTGAAGGAGACGACGGGGTCCCTGCAGCAAATGAGGTCTGGATTTATTATTTGCCAAAGCTCCCAATCTTACCTATTATTTTTATACAAGGAACATGTTTCACGTATTTGGTTTCATGGACCAGAGAAGTCAAGTGTTGTTCAACATACCATAGAGAAATGCTACAGAATTTCATGCCAAAACGTAATTAGATAAATGACTAATTCTGGCAAAACAGGTAGATTTTGAATATTGTTTTTTTCGAGTTTAGCATATAAGTTACCTGTTTCTTCACATATAGTCAGTGGGCATACTTGAAGACTGGCAGGAAATACTTCAGTGGAAATTCCTACACTGCCACCTGTGGGATATAATCCAACGTCCTTCGTGGTATTAGCCAGGGGAGTAGTTGTTTTCTGTCTGCCCATTAACCTACAGTGTAGAGAGTTTGAGACTGGCCTGAACAAATTGTTCCTTTATATGATTTGATTTATAGCCAGTATTCAAGTATTCTCACTGACTATATTTAAAAAACATTACGATAAAATTATTTTTTTGAAAAATTTTATAATTCAATCGAACTATCCAAAATATCAGAGTACAAGTACAACAATGCTTCACCGACAAATATCCCGTAAATCTTTGTCAACATGTCCTAGATGATTATCGACATTCAACGGTTGTTTAACAGAACGTCAACATGCAGATATAGTGACTTGCGCCGATTTTTCTTTGGGACATATTTCACGTTTAAGAGAGAACATCATAAGATCGTCATTTGCGTGTTTGACAAATAACCCCCTCGTCACTTTCTTGGAGCGTTCCTTCGCCAGGAACAGTAAATCATCTGGATGACATAATCACTGAGAGCAAACATAAAAGTTCACGTCAGAAAGAGAATTATCGTTTTTCGGCATAACCATTAGTATAAAAACGCCATTCACAGAATCGGTTTTTGATAAGACGCTTGTTGTATCGACTCTCCTGATTGATTGTGCAGCTTGGGTTATGAATTTTCTAGTTATTATTCATTAGTTTTCATCGGTTTCTTGGAAAATAATTATTGATTTCGTTGATTGGAAATGCTTTTTCAATATGTCACAAGTTATTTTTCTGCAATCTTAAATCAATCATTATTTAATCATTCATTTCAATTGAATGAGACTACACGGTATATTGAAATGGTAATTGTTAGACACGTCCTCAGACGAAAATATAAATTAAGTGACCAATTGAATTTGAATCTGAAGATACAGATCTCTCCAATGGTGAGATATAGAAAGTACGTGAAATTGTAGTGGTGAACTTTTACATAAGAACAAAAAGGTAACTTCAGCTTTTTTGGGTTCCATGCCAAGTAAAAATAAATTTGAGAAATTTAATTTCTTACTATTTCTTATTCATTCATAGGGTCGAAATGAACTCTGAAATTCCGAACAGAAAACTGTAATCTTTCATTTTTGGAAATACATTGTTTCTGAAGGAGCAAATGTTTCTCGGTTGAATACCGGAATAACACCAATTACCATTTTTTATTCAACAATGTTCATTCTGTTTTGTCAAATACCTTCTCTTGAGGGGTTTTCACCTTGACTGGTGGGAGGGCTTGCGTACTATGATGAAGTTACGGACTATGTCGGCGGTAGCTTAGCTGCTACCATGCCGAACAGGTTGTAATAGAGCAGTCAGACTAAGTAGGACCCAGGCTTAATCCAAGCTATTATGCGACCCGTACCAAAGGATAAATGGTACCTGAGCTACCTCAGGCATCACTAACGGAGCCTCTGGGATACCAATTGACCTTTCAGAGTATTTAGCCTTGCATCCATGCAGGGGGCACCATGGATGTGGACAATCCTCCCCTTTTAGAGAGGGACTCTTCGAGCGACTTCTCGCGAAATAAGACCATCCTGGGGGTGTGAACTGACCAGGACAGTCAGAGTCAAACGACGGGGGACGTCAGTCTCGCCGAAAGCCTAACTGCAGGATTGGCGAGAGTCGAACTGAAGAATAAAAAACTATCAGGAGAGCAAAGGCGCAAACTGATAAACTCTAGGGGTACCAAAAGCATTGGTAGGAAATTAGATTAGGACATGGACCAATAAGAAGCATACGGAGTACTGGATAAAAGTACCTGGCAACAAACACGGTGAAACCTTCAATTGGGAACCATCCGAAGAAAGAACCGAAGAACTACTTCAACACAGTTGGGATCGGCTCAGTATAATCACAGGGCTACTAACCGGATACTGTCCATTTAGAGGACAACTGAACAAAATGGGGCTGTACAACGGAAACCTCAGCTTCAGATCATGCAACGAAGGTATAGAGACAGTCCAGAAGAATATGACGAACATCTAACACGAAATCTGTATCAACTAGTACAGGGAACGAGACTGATGAAATGGGTGTCATGAAAAGATTGGAGAATGAAAGCAATAAGCCCAAGAGGCTGTAGTGTTTTCTATAGTGTCAGACAGCTCCCAAGTAACTATAAAAAATTGTTGAATACTATTCAATACCCCGAAGAAAGCAATAGTTAGTCACTATATATACAAAGCAAACTGCTTTGATTTGTCAGTCTAAATAGAAATGATGATAGCAATAATTATACTGGAGAAATGTGGTTCACCACAATAATTTTCTTACTAAATACTCTTCTTTGGAAAAGATTTTTATGTTGATTTGATGTAGTTTTTTGGAGTACGCTGTTTCATGGAAAATATTCATGTGGTAAGAACTCCCGATGTACTACGCTACGGTAATCGATGAAAACAGTAAGAAAATTCTTGACGTTTGGTTAAACTTGGCGTGTTTTTCTGGACTTGGCTCTCCTGGGCTCTTCCAATGGAAGGATTGGACTTTGGTTTCGATGTCATGACCACATACTTATAATTCGTCACCAGTTATCACCCTTCGAACTAAATGTGGATCGCCACTGACGTCATTCAACATTTTCTGGGCGATGCTCATGTGATAGTTTTTTTGGTCAAAATTCTGCAACTTTCAAAGGGACTTTGCTGCCACACGCTTCATGTCCATGTTTCTGAAAAATTGCATGGCATGAGCCAACCAATATCCTCAGCAACTCTTCTGATAGTGATTCTACGATAATCCCTAACAATTGTCTTCACTTTCTCAACATTTTTATCGGTTTTTGATGTGGTGGGGCGTTTCGTATGCCGCTGTGAACAATTTAAATATTTTAAGCAATCGTCTCCATTTTTCACATGAAATTTGATGCAAATTCTTTGATCCATTTTGCCTAACAAGCAAAACACTTCTTACTCTTATGCCAGTTAACTCTGAATTTTTTAACAGGCCACGTATATTATAGAAATGGATGAAATTCTTCTATACAATTTTCATAAAATATTGATTTTTCATTAGACAGGTCCGTGTTTCGTGGAAGGATATATTCTAAAGATAAGTTAGCATTCACCTCTATTTTTTGATGATGAATGTTATATTTGAAGTCATCTAATATTACGTATATGATCTTCAAGAAGATGAAGTATACCTACTGAAATATATATGGATCAATAGTTTGAATATGGTGGTGAATCAGAAAATGGTGATCCAGTATTTTCGGAAATGATAGTTTACGATGAAAGACTGATTGTTTTGGATTGAGAATACGATTCGACCGTATATTCATTTCACTTCTTTCAAATCATCATCAGGTATTAAAACAATTACTCAAAAAAGGCTATATTCAAATCAAATACTTGTTGAATATTATATTTTCAACTGTGATTTCTCAAATTATGACTTTTTTGGCACTTCTTCTGTTTCAAAGATACTATGGAATCAAAATAGGATTCTACTTCTGCTGATATCTTTCATTTTGTCGAATTTTCCAAATAGAATTTGGAATTTCTGAAAAAGTTCACTCAGCTCAAAATTACGACAGATGAATGCATCCTCAAGATGGAATTATACTAGCCTGATTTTCCTCAAAACTGATTCATATTTATCCATATTTTTAATTGGTCTTTGGTAGATTGACTCTGGCGAAAGGTCTCATCCTATATTAATCATTACACCGCGATACCCAAAATGAGGCTAGAACAAAACATTTCAAGTTTTTTATGAACTTCTGGAGGTTATAGGACAATCAGAAACCACACTCGAAATAATGTGTTGGGATGCCAACCAGTGAAGGTAATTGGAGTTTCATTCATTCGAATGGTGGAAAGTTCCAGAGTTAGTTATGGAACGTGAAGGGATTGTTTTCGCTGGTATGATTATCAACTCCGTAATGAACAAAATCATAATAGAAACTCAGATGTATATCGTGAGGAATTCATTTTCATGATATTGTGATGATTCAGCTGATCAGAAAATGGCTACAAAAGATGTAGGCTCAGTTTTATAATTTTGGAAGTCGAGATTAGTCCAACATGAATGACACGTGTGAAAATTCATATTGATTGAAGTTTTCGTGACAAATTTATGGGAGATCAGCAAATATAGAATATGTCGAGAAAATTTTCATGTTACCGATCGTTTTTGTTCATAGCTATCCAGGTTTATGAAATATTGCAACTTTCGATTAACCATTAATATTACTATCAAAGATACCTTTGCTATCAATAATAAAGTTCTCAATGACAATACAACAACCATCCACTGAAAAAAATTAGTAATGCTTTCCAGACAACATCATACCTGTTTCTATTCTTTCAATTAGGTGGCCTAGCAAAATTTGAATTTGGGATAAATAAATTAATGCATGAAAACTTTATTTTGAAGTGAAACTGACAGATGAATCTTTCAAGATGACGACTGGGCGCCATCTGGGAAAAAAATCAAATGGAAAGGGGGATCTCGTGATACAGTTATTTGAAGCTCCTGACAAATGCTTCACAACTCCACAATTTAATGTCAATATATTCAACTACTACAAAATGGCGGAACTTTAGATAATGGCCTTAATACATTGACATTTAACTTCATGATATGAGGTAATAAGCTTGAGGTCAGTTCAGAAGATGCTCGAAATGGTTGCCTTGAACTTCTTGATATATGAACAGCCTATCCGATATTTCACGCCGAAAATTTTCGAACAAAGTAACGTCAATATCTCTACAAATATTCATTATTCTCTGCCGTATATCCAATGTTGAAGCAGGTTCAATTTTGT
>WOGR01011030.1:0-10705 GCA_015342045.1 Leptinotarsa lineolata
GGATATAGTTTACAGTTTTTCAAAGGATAAAATTTAAAAAGAACATTGCTATGGTTTTTGCTTACTTTCTTATTATCAATACCCCAACATGAAATGAGTTTTGAGTATATTGCAATAAGTTTTCAGTGTATTTTATCGAATTTCGGTAACCACATGATTTTAATTTATTTTATCTTAATTGTTGCAATGAACTTGAAAGCGATAACATTTTTGAATAGACAATCGAGTCCTTTCAAACGATATATCACCAATCTATACTTCCCATTTAAAAAATTGGGGTGGTACCTGTCATTCGACGGAGGTTGAAGGTAGGGGTAGCATTTTTCCCCTAAAGTATGTCCAATTATAATTTAAATTTAACGTGTTTCGGGATTTTTCAAAAAGATGTGTCGTGAGCGA
This sequence comes from Leptinotarsa lineolata, assembly GCA_015342045.1. Lineage (NCBI taxonomy): Eukaryota > Metazoa > Arthropoda > Insecta > Coleoptera > Chrysomelidae > Leptinotarsa > Leptinotarsa lineolata. Next base: position 400 of record WOGR01011030.1, read on the forward strand.
AATAATGAATTTATTCCATTTGACTTTTACACACTGTATTCGAACATTGTGTCTTTAATAACTGTACTCTCAACAAAATGCTTTTGTTGAAATTTCACTTTAAACAGGTAATAGAATTTATTCAATTTGAGAATTTATATTTTGTTCTTGTATTGTATAAAATCTTAGACAAGAGAAGAGAGTATATAATAGATACCAAGCGAGCAAACAACAATAAAACTTATAATGCTGGCTGCTCTCGTGGTTCTTGGTATTGCTAAATATCAAAGTTGTCGTTAAAAAATGAAAATTCATCGATGAAATTTTGAAGTCTTATGGTATCCACTGTCGATAAAAACAACTACTTACGTAAAACCATCAATAAAATATCATCAAAATAATCACTAAAATTAGGTAATAGTTTTACCACTTTGCATAAATGAAGAAGGGTAGGTATCCACAATTTAACACAAAACGTTAATGAATTTTAATGAAATATTCCAGGCTTCAATCCATTATTTTCTGATTCCTCGATATATTTTTTCAACACTGCAATAAAATCCTCCGATCCCCTATTAAGACCTGATCACATTCTAATTAAAAATAATTTGTAGCCCTTAGTATTGCAGCAGAAGAAGACAACTATTCGATTACTAATTAAATGAGTTAAACGTAAAATGTGTAATTAAAGAAAATACTTAAATGACAGAGGAGGCATTTTGTAAGAAGACAAATTAAAAAGTTCTTAATTGAACATTCTTTCAGGAGCGAGAGGGTGCTCATTTTGCAGAGAAACGGAGGAAAAATGCTCGAGAATTAAACTCAATTAATCACTTGGAAAATCCACAGTTTACTCACGCGCCATTTGAAATTGACCCTTCATCGTGTGCTGTAGAATATTGAATGAAGCAGTAGACAAACCAACAAACTTTGTTTGGGCCTTTCATCAAAAACAAGACCTAATATAAATCATAATTATAGATTTTCAATATTTTTAGTTTGTTCCGAACAAATTTAGATACCTCTACAGCATGAAAATTATGTGCTTGAGTCGACGAAGGCCTGATCCTAATTGGCGGGGTTCTACCGGTTAGAAAGTTTTTAAAGTGCTTGAAAAGATGGTACTCGGTTGGCGAGAGGTCTGGGCAGTATGGCGGGTGAGGCCCACCATTTTTATGGTGGGTTTTCGCCTTTAGGAACTGCCTGGGTGGCTAATCGGTGTCCAACAACCCTCCTGACCTTTAAAATACGTTTAAAATCATCAGGTCAAATTTTTGTTGGAAAGCCCTGTATATTGTTTTACTAGAGAATTAGTTTTTTGATTCATTTCTTACTTTACGTGTTTCTTACAAATCAATTACAGGTAAATATTCGTTTTGGAGGCAGCCGGCGATTTCGAAAAAAATTTTTGAGTGTACACTTACGTATTTTGATGCGTAGAATACAAATCCGAAAGAAAAAAGCGGCGCTCTTCCTCATTCACAAAGTTACGGCCCTTCAAAGTTCAGAAAAGGGCAACTTTTCAGCCTTCTTTTTTACAAGATAAACTATTTAAAAACACATTTATTCACTAAGTCACCATTACACCTTATTCCTCCTTCCTTGACACTTTTCACTTCAACAATCAACATTTTTCCAATAAAAATGTTGAAAAATGTACGGAGCTGGTTAAATATCTCTGTATTTTACGTTTTTAAGGTTAATGGCATAGTTGGTACGACTGATGCTGTCAATATTCCTCATAATTAAATTTGCATCCTTCATTGCAATTGGTACAACGTATTGTTGCTGCAAACACTCATACTTGAATTAAATAAAGAACTAAATTTTCTCTCACTTTCACTAAATCATTATTTTCGTTCAAATTCATTTTGTCTTTTTCTAATCACTCATGTCAATCTAAAAGTCCAAATCTATGAATTTGAAATAGTAGGAGGCGGCAAATATCAACCGCTTTTTTCTGAAATGTCACTAGTAACCAACCTAGAAATAGAAGAATGTCACCAGAAGGAGCATTCGTTTTTAAATTAAGTTTTTTATAAGAAAAATGTTGATTGTTGAATTGAAAAGTGTCAATTAAGGAGGAATAAGGTGTAAAGGTGACCTAATGAATAAATGCTTGTGTTTTTAAATAGTTTATCTTGTGAAAAAGAAGGCTGAAAAGTTGCCCTTTGCTGAACTTTGAAGGGCCGTAACTTTGTAAATGAGGTAGAGCGCCGCTTTTTTCTTTCAGATTCGTAATCTACGCCTCAAAATACGTAAGTACACTCAAACATTTTTTTAAAAATCGCCGGGGGGGGCTCAAAACGAATATTTACCCAATAATATACTCAGTCGGAAAATTCCTCGTGACTGAATTTTTCTGCAACCGCTCTCATGATATGGTAAACACAGGTATGTAAGAACCTGGTTAAATTTGTTTTTCCGTTAACCAGCTGACGCCCCTTCACGAACGACAACCCTCATGAATTGAAACTTGTGTGAGCCATGGATCAATGAGGGCTTACCTTTTAACGTGCGATTCCTAGCATGTTCTGTTGCAGATAAAACCTGTCAACTGCTGACGAGCAGTCTGTTCGTAGTCAGTGGAAAGCAACTTCAACGAAATGAATTACTCCACTGACAAAATAGTTCTTCGAAAAATCTCGGTAATTCCCTTGTGGAAAACAAGGCAATCAGTGACAGTTTCCCGTCGTGACATGCGAAATATTCGTTTGAATTCATTCATTGAACATTGCACTAATATACTTATAAGTAGTACACAAGAACTTTTTTTTCTTACCTGATCCTCTCGCTGTAAGGTTTTTGGTTATTTCATCATCATCACAGTTGAAAGCTTATACATTGATAGGCAAACATTTTCTTTTCATCATCCTAAATCTTCAAAAGTACTAGATGTCGCACGCTTTGTTTACATCGAAAAAGTGGAAGTAGTGTGAAATATAATTCCAACTTAGCTACTGCCTAGAAGATGGCGCGGTGTGCATAGATTCGAGACAAAGAAAAGTTCAAAAACATCACAGGACACATGCTTAGCAATGATATCATCATAAGGTAACTGCAGGTTATATGGCCATGTATGTTAACATGACCAAGTCAATCATTTCCTAATATTATTACTCTAAAGGTTAGTTAGCACGACCGTTTCTCAACAAAACATATTTGCCTAGTACCGAATATTTGAAATAGATGGTGCCTTATTCCCTATTAGCCAGTCTAGTAGATACTTCATTTTTTCCAGAAGTAACTTTGCCAAAGTCTTCGCAACAAATCAAACAGGAAAAATCGTCATCGATAGATCGATGAAGCTGCTGGATTCCATGCAGAAAAGGGACACACGCCTGATTGGAGACATGAACATCACTTGCAACCTCGATAGTCTGGAATATCGAAGAAAGCTGGAGATTTGTCTTTCTTTTACATATACTTTCACGGGAGGTGTTCAAGTGACTTGGCACATTTGATTCCACCAAGAACTGTAAACCTACATAACAGAAATATGCGACGGACTGTGGAATATGTGGAATAAACTTCCTGAGAACGTTTTTCCAATTTAATTCAATTTCTAGCGATTCAAGTCCAACGTAAATCGCTACTTTCGCACAGGCACCGCTCTTAGAGCACCCTAAGGATTTTCCTCCAGTGCTTGTGTTTTGTCCTTAAAAAAACCGTTGCTGGAGTACTTTTTTACAAACACTCTTCTTTTCTTTTCCATCAATGCTCATCTTTGGCTTCGAGGTTCTATTTTGTTGCTCTTCTGAAACGTTTTTTCGGGAGTGTCTAGTAGTAGATATGGCAGCTTTCCTCTTATGTTAGTTTTGGCTGCTTTTCTTCGGTCATCTTCTTCTAATTTCCTCAAAAATCTTGTCAAAGTCATCCGTTTGGTAACGAATTCTTTGGCAGCGGTAGTCACACTTTTTCACTCATCGTTGACAGCCTTTGCAGAATTATTGATGTCTTCAGCAGTATAAGAACATCTTGTAGCCCTTTTTTTATACTTCCGCACCCTAGAAAAAAAAATATATATTACTTTTGTTCTAAGTCGTGGGGGTAAAAACTAACCCCAAAACAAACTTTCAAAACAAAAATGAGGTTACGAAAAAACGGTAAGAATTACGTATACCCACAACCTCTATAAATATTGAAAGCACAGAAAATTTCTGGAAGAATAATCCTTACCTGTCTGAGAACAGATAACATTGGACTAAAACAGACGAAAACTTGCGGCAAATGAGTTTGTTACTTTTTGGTCACTGCATAAACAATGCGCATGTGTGCTTCACTCGCTCGTCAAGCCGCCACTGGAAGTCACGTGATGAAATCCTCTCCTGCGATTTCTTCTTTTCGCTATTTATGCTTACGCTTGCGTTGAATATTTTTCGAGACATTTTGTTTGCCCAACGTGGCCGTATGTTCAATTAGCCCAGCCCTGCCCTACCTACACGTTCATACTGCTTTTGGGAGTTTTTACTAAGAAACAGTAAATTACATAGAAAAAATGTAAATGGTATTCCATAAAACCCTGTACTCTCATCTACAACTGTTTCGCAGCATAAATCAAGTAGGTATAGGTATTCACAATGAATGTAACCTGCTAAAGTTGATTGCGAAGTGTATTCATGTGATGAGTTTGCTGTCTACAGATGTTGGTTGCGATTCACACAGTTATAACTTTGATTGATGGAAAAATACCTATTGTTGATTTTTGTGACCTATCTAATTTTTCACAATGTCGTTTGGCATTTGTTTTTACAGTGTTAGACATACAAAATAGGAAATTTAAATGTCGCTATCCCGTTACTTTTATTCATCATTGAGACGATGTATTCCCGAAATAGATACGTATAGAGGAATCCTAGCTGTTCCTAACATTCCTATCTTTATCTTCATTTTCTAGAGTTAACGAAAAAAGCCCTAGTAGGTACACCAATGTCCAAACCAGTAACCCATCTAGAACTGGAAAAACTCGTAATACCTTTCAAGTACGACGGTCGTAGTTTTTGTAAGCCCTTTTTATAAAAATGTACTATGCAGTGATACCAACCCTGCGTAATCATCTCACACTCTGTCCCTGTTGAGAGCGATCATTAGTGATGTCCTCTCCCACCGCGTTTCGAATTGTTAAATTGGCAACAGAAAATGTAATAAAGATCTGAGGACCACACACGTCGGTGCACTGATTGGTTCTGAGGCCACTCCCATTTCCGAGATATGGCATACAGCGAGGGGTGGTAAAAATGTAGTAGGAGAGAGGAGAGGTAGCCCGTTTAGCCGAGGAAGGGATGCAGTAGGCGCGGTAAGAACATTAGAGGGGGGAGGTGTCAATTTGGTGAGTACGACGTGATTTATAAGGGATACAGACCTAGAAATTGATATATCGTCCTTTCTTTGTAGTTTACGACTCAGTTTTGTTTCGATTTGTTACGGATTAAATCAGTGGGTATGGTAAATGTTCTCGAACCAGATGTGGTTGCGGTATTAGCATAAATATGTCTAGATCGTTCAGGTTACGTCTGCGTTTATGTTCTCATATTCAATGAGGGTCTCATCGTCTGCTTCGGAGATTTATGTAGCTTTTGTTGGGCTGTAAATTTCTGAATCTTCTCATTCGCGGTTTGTCGGGCCTTATATGGCACCTGAAAACACAATGGTAGCGCACTAGACACAATGGCTTTGGAAGCTTAGAACTAATAAAACTACAAGTATCGTTGGTTTTGTAATTCCCCCATTCTACGATTAAAATTTGACACTGCAATGATTACTAACTACGTCGATATAATATAAAACGCAAACTACCTGCTTCTCAAAGGCGTAAACTTTCTAAGGATTTACCGATGTGCGACGGTAAACGACTGAAAAATTGATGTATAGGTAGGTACAATCTCCAGTTCTGATAAGGGTTCAAGTGTGCTATTGAAATACATATTCAAATTACCACACGTCTCATTCCTATTGTTTCCAGCCAATGAGAAGACATCATTGTCGCTGAAGTTATCAGCAAATATTATGAAACAAAGTAGGAACTCCCACTTCGACTGTCTGTTTTGTTTGTCTTTCTGGTTTCTATAGATAAGGTTTTCACCACTGGACGAATGAGTATAGATAATCTACAAAACATTGCTTGCAATATTGATATATTGATATATTTTCGAACTGATGATAAGTACATGATATTTTTCAGGAAGTTTTTCGATTCCGGATGGATTACCATCTTTATTCATGGTATGATCACTCTAACCTTTTTGGTGCGGTTGTGTATCGTGACTATATGTTTCATCCATATAAATATCTAGCTTTCCCTGCTGTGTTCACTGAGAACCTTGTTTTCCGGTTCAATGTTCGAGGCATTTTCAAAATCATCAAATACCTCATAGTTAACCACACAGAATAATTTTTCCACTTACTCCACTAACATGGTTACTACTCGAGTTTCTTGATGTTAATGAGCTCTCGCCCCACTCCGCTGACTAATCTCCTGAGTATCCAATATTCAGATGCACAGCTAGATTTGCCAACTTGTAAGTACTTGTATGCCTCCTGAGTTCTATTGTTAGAATCAATATAATTATTCAAGAGACATAAAAAATTTAACAAGTGTAATTTACGAGAATACCTTCTAATCGACACGTTTCAATTGAACAATATTGAGGCCACTCGAAAGGTAGGCAATAATACTCATTTCTGTTTACGTACTCTATAAAACGATACAAAAAGACAAAAAATAGACTTATTAGCTCTCCTTATAACATTTCTAAGAGCAAAATTCATGGAAACAATCGAATTATAAGAGCGCAATTAGATAAATAATTGTTTCTCGGAAATTTCCTAGAGAGATATCATTCTAGCTTTCGCAGCTCCAGTGGCGGTGCTCAAAGTTGGGATATAGGTGCATGGTAAATTGGGAGAAACATTGAAACTTTCTCTCTATATTTCATGTGAAGGAGTTAACTTTTGCCCCACTTTCCACCCTCAGGCCCATTTGTACAATCACAGTAAAGTGTAGTCGAAGTTTTGAACTCGGTTTGAATAAATTATGGCCGATCGAACTATAGGTTGCATGTTTGTGGTTCAAACCTCAACCCAAGCTTAAACTTGGTTCTAAACTCTGCCCGTCCAACAAACAAAGTAACCGAAACAATGATAGATGCTTGATAAAAGCATGATCACCACTCACATTTGCATCTATTGAGGGAAATAAACAAGCCTTCTTACGCTGGCCAATCAGATTTAACTGCAATCGACTGGCACAATTCATTCAGAGTCGAAGTGGCGAGTTATGTTTTAACGCCTGTGGTGTGTACATATAGGGTATTTTAAAATTAAAAATTTTTGAAATGTCAAGTACTGATTCAGCGGAAGAAACTGCTAATTCGTATCTCTACTCCACCTAAAAATTCTTCCTATATTCAGACGCATATTATTAAAAAAACGGGTTGCACTCCGGGAGTGTCGGTAGAGGTGAAAACTTGAATATTCTCTGAAAAACGAAGATTATTTATCATTATTATCTTATTTCGTTTATTTTCATTCGAAATTATTTGTTTGATGAACCTACACCGCTATGTGCTCATTGTGATATTATGAAAATATAGGATACCTAATGCAAACTGGCGAGGAGACTATAAGTGAGCAATGAACGATGCTATACAAATCTATGCCTTGCTTTACCTTTAATATTCCTTGAGAACCGATAACTACACCATGGATGCGCATAGCATGATTTAACTCTTTAACACAAACACACACGCACATTCGCGTAAGCACCCTGCACCGCCTAAACGAAACAGCAGGCGCAGGCATACATTTTCGCCGCGCGGTAGAAATAGAGGGGGTTACTTCCTCTCCTACGCCGCGCCGGCGGTCTACTCTCCCTCCGTCTTTCGAATTTTCTATCAGGTAACGTGCCCTGACGTGAGTTTCACACTACCCGTCACAAAAGTGCACAACGCCGCTAAAGAAGTTTCACTTCAAAAAAATAAAATTTCGGTCATTTCTTAGTGCGACTCTGTACAAGCAGCTTTAGCTGGGAGAACCCGTGCACTATGCATGATAATGTTTTGGAGCACTTTTTTGCTCAAATGGACAAAGTATAGTATTTTATAACCTCGCAATTTCCTATAAACAAAATCAATTGGTACCTACAGTATAATTGAAAATCTACATGGAAAATGGCAAGAGCTGATCCTATTCTTAATTCAGAAGAGTTAAGAGATGACGAACTTGTGGAAATTTTAGGAAACGTGAGAAGAAACCAGCATGCTCACTTTCGGAAGAGAGAAAACAACTTTGATGGAAACGTATGATTTTTGAAAAGTGAACACAATAATTTCTTGAAATATTTTTTGTGTTCGTGTCTTTTAGCTGCAGCCTAATAGCATCCCCACCCCTGGGTGCGCTAATGAACCAACATGCTTGTTATAATAACCTAACCACAAATTTTGGAAAATGTAACTCTTCAATTATTACAATATAATAATTGCAACAGACAAAATAACGACATAGTAGGCTCATCAATGTCAATACTTGATATTCAGGTGCCCAAGAAAAATATGCAGGTACACCATTACATCCTCATGTCAGCTGTCATGCTGTCAATAAAGAGAAGATAGTTAGGTTCGAGGCGAAGCGATATAGGTATATATCTACAAAATATCCAACTAAGAATCTATCAATCAGTCAGTGTTAACATATTTATAGTCGACAGTACTAGTGTCACGATTATTGAGAAAGAGACGATAATACCTATAGCCAAGGAGCGTTTCAACTAGCAACCAGATATACAGTGCTGCCAAAAGTAACTGATACGCGGTCTGTTGAGAAATTAGTCGACTTTTCATTTTTCTCAAAAAGTATTCATTTATTCTTCAATTTCTATTTTGTCCCCTTTGAAGTAGCCCCCCTCAGTCTTGTGCCAGCGTTTTTTTCAATCCTCGGAGCAGTTCTGATATGCACTTCTTGGAAAGTCCTTCAGCTCGCTCAGCGATTCGGTTTTTATCTGCTAAATCATTGCAAAACACCATCCATTGCAAAACACCATCCATCTCTTTGCACTTGGGAACCGGAAAGAGTCACATGGAACCATATCTGGTGAATACGGTGGCTGAGGCATGATTACGGTGTTGTTTCTGGCCAAAAAATTACGAACGAGCAATGACGAGTGAGCAGGTGCATTATCGTGATGCAAAAACTACGAATTGTTTCTCCACAATATTGGACGCTTTCTTGGTATTGCTACAAGATAATTCCTGATGCACCACGCTGGGGTAATCGAAAAAACAGTGAACAAAACCTTGACAACTGATGGAACTTGGCATGCTTTTTTCGGTCTTGGCTCTCCTGGGCTCTTCCATTGAAACACTTTTCTGACTCAGAGTACAATCATCGTATGCCACTGTCAATATTTGAAGTGTTTTTGAGCCCTCAATTGCATTTCTTACACAGAATTTGATGCAAACTCTTTGATCCATTTTTTTCTATAGGAGAAAATCACAGAACACGCAAAAAACTTCAAATTTTTATGCCTCCCACCAACAAACTAAACATGATAAACAGCTGAAACTGTGAACATATGTTCCAGACGAGTGTACCAACATAAAAAAATGAAATGGTCGCTAATCGAACGTACGTAGCCCGCGAAATTTGAACATTCACCAACACCCACATTTTGGTCAGTTCACATTTAAAGTTAGAAACGCTTTCATTAGAAGTTGATAGGTATTGCTTACTAGGTTGTAGTATGTGTTAGTGAGTGACGAATATTTCGAAAATCAATTTAGTCCAGCGATTCTGAAGAAGAAAACAATAATGTACGAATACTTGTTAGAAGAGTCAGGATCTACAGAAGTAGGATTGACTATAATCATATTCGAGATACATTTAGGTTCAAAGAGCGATTCGCACTTCCATCACAGAAAATGCAGGAATCGCTTGAAGTATTTGGTCAACAATTATGCCTCTGGAGAAAAGGATCTTCATCAGTCCTTAAGGGTAGTGGAACAGTACACGCATGTCATCGGTATAAAATTCGGGGTAGACAAATGTGCAATGGTCCATCTCAAAAGAGGACGATGCGGGGCCTACGGAGAGGATGTGCAGCTCGTAGATGGAAGCATCCTACACCATCTGGATGCCGGAGAGACGTATACTTGCCTCGGGGTGGAACAACGCCACTCACAAAAGGTAACAGCAGTTAAAAACTCTCTCCGCGGCAAGTATCAGCACAAACTCCGGCAGATCTGGTCATCGGAACTGTCGGGGAAGAACAAAGTTGCTGCAACAAATATGCTTGCCGTTCCAATCTTACTCTACTCATTTGGAGTATTGAAGT
>WOGR01011031.1:0-10705 GCA_015342045.1 Leptinotarsa lineolata
GGATATTGAATCCATTGTGGGGAACGAAAAGTGCCGAATTTATTGGAACTATTCGTTCTCCACCGTCAGGCTCATACAAGCTAATAAGCCTGATGTAGTCCTTCTCGCCCACCAGAGCAAGATGATACTTGTCGTGGAGTTTTCAGCTCCTGGCGAGACGAATATCGTCCAAAAAGAAAAGGAAAGACGGATTGAATATCGAGATATTCTCTTCGAACTTCACAGAATATATCCACTTTGTCAAAATGGTTGCTATGATTATTGGAGTCCTGGGTGGAATGATGCCCTCTCTACTCTCAAATCTTAAAATCATACCGGCTTGCCGCACTAAGGCAGAAATCTTAGCCGGACAGATGCAGAAGGCTGTCATTCTTGGCTCACTACGCTTGCTCAGGGCACATGATTATCGGACCCAATGATCACTCACCCCACAGTGTGGGAGAGTGGTCGTTGGTTAATAATGCTGCCGTACCCTCCCGAATGTATCGGGGCTTCGGGGGATAGGGCCTGACCAGCACACACTACGGTGAAAAATTATGATGTTAATGATGATTATTTCGATAATCATTAGAAACATACATATCAATAGAGGGAATGAAAGGAAACAACAATCAGTATTGTTCGATTAACTGAAAAATGGACTGTAATTTGATTTTTTTATTTTCCGACCAAATAAGGGTTCAATACCACCTTGGTAAACTGGATGTTGTTTTGGCTTCTTCTCTGGCTTTCTTCAGAAGATACACCAGTGCTGATGGTTCCTACACTTCACCGAAGAGTTTGTGAAAAATGATAGATGAATGATCATGAATTATATAAAATTCAGCGTTCCTAACATTCCTGATTTTTTTGCGAGAGCATCTAATCATTTTTCATACGAGTACACTCCATCCTCTCATATCTTTTTGATCATGGAGGTCAGCAAAAATACCTCTGTCTTGGCATAGGAGCGATAAATATAACCGAAAAAAGGGTCCTAATCATCAAGAACTTATCGTGAGTTTCAATGAATCATACAGAGAAAGAACAAGTATAAATATAACAATTGAAAAAATAATGAAAATTTGATTTTGATGTAATAGTCAGAGTTAAGTCTTTAGATCAACTGAATAACCTGAAAATATATGAAAACATATTCAGCAACATTGCTCTTCAACATTCATTGTTGTCAAAAATTATGGTTAATGAATCATCTGTACCACGAACTACAATTGAAATTGTTATCATCAAGATCTTTCTTATATTGGAACGGAAAAAGCAAGTGATTTTATAGAAATTTCACCATTTCGTCATCTTACTCCCAATAAGCTTCTTCGAATTTCGTCTTGAATCTACTTGTTACCATATTTGTGGATCAAGACGTTGATTCAACAATTTTCTGAACTACCGCTATACACTTAAATATTTAAATGATAATAATAGTAGTTATGGTATAAAGGCTTTTACAGCTGCTGTCTGAAATATTATTCACTGTCTTTGGGTAGGTTACTGTTTGCCGCAATACAATGTTCATATCTACAAGAGAACATTATGATGATGCACATGCTCTTCAAAATAGGTTCTAAAAAACAGTACATGGTTCAATTCATTGGTATTGCTGATTTTATAAAGTAATTTTCGAGGTTTTCTCGAAATGTGTATATGTATCTCAAAAAACTCAGTGTTTGAAAAAAATGAAGAAGAGTCCAAAGTCCAAAATTTAGAGAGGGAAGAAAGCAGGAGGGATGGTTTATGAACGCACCACTTTAAGCATTTGCAAAAAAAAAGTTCAACTCTATCTCGTTTCAATAGTTTGGTTGAAGTAAATACTCTTTTCCGGAAGATACTTTTGATCCAGTGTTTGAGAGTTGAATTCATCAAGAAATTGAAAAAAGTGATGGACCGTGAACCAAAATACCAAGTGCTACCCTGAGTTTGGTTGAATTTCTGAAGTAAACATTTGTCGCAAAATACTTTTTATCAAGTGTTTGATGGATAAATTCATTCCACTTTCGCTATTGAATGTTTTTTCTATGTCAAAGTCATAATTGCTGATGATTTTTTCGTCAGTATGGCATATAGCAAACATATCACACATGTCATACTATTGAATAAGAGTATGTATATCGGGGAGGAATAAATTGCACAAATAATACACGAAAATTTATTTCTCTACCATTCAAATGAATAACGAATATAATTTTGATAGGAGTAACAAAAATATCACAATTCAGCAGGTATTGCATCAATGTTCAAACTCTTCTGAACACAAAAGTTTTAGGGTCATAAGTATAAATAGGTTCTCTGATTGGTTCTACATTTTTATATTTGAGTCTAGCCATGAAAGCCATATTTGCAACATCATCTTTCGTTGAGTAAGTAACTTTCTGAAGGAGACCAGTCGGATGATAAATATAGTATTCTCCGTTTTTTCTATTGTCCTCCGATAATTTCTGACTTGTAGGGCTTTTATCAGTTACTTCTTCTCTGGAATTCTTTGCATCTAGACCTTTCATCGTCGTTGAGTTTCCTCTTCCTTCCTTGCCAGCTGCCATGTCTTTGTTGATAGGAGTTTCTGATTCAGTTGGATTATAAAGGAATACACCAGCTCGTTCGAATGGATTTTGCTGAAGCCTGATCAATTTTCCCAAAGGTACTTGGCTTAGTTTAACTGATTCTGCTTTTCTATTGCTTGACTCATCTTCACTATCATTTTTGGATGATATTTTGTTTCCATCTTGTCTTTTGGAGGTTCCTTCTTCTGTTTCTGATTGGCTAGGAAATGATACTATAACTCCAGGTTGAGCAGATGGTATTTGTTGTAGTTTCAACAAGGTTCTAGGTTGAAACGAATTGGGTGCTAGTTGTGCTACAGTACTTTGGTTTTCCAGTGATTTTTGATTTGTGCTTCCAGAATTTTCATCTTCGTCCTTTGATTTTCGAACAAAACCATTTGGATATGTTGGAAATCCAACTGCACCTTGAGTAAATCGAGGCACTGTTTCGATGGCGTCATAAAGAAAACTTCCAGGTTGCCCAGGCAGATTTTGCAGCTTCAAACTGGTCCCTGGTGATAATTGATTATTTATTGCACCGCTTGGAAATCCTTGGAAATTACTTTTAAGGTCCAAAGTCTCAGGTTGATTCGGGTTGTAGAGAATCCCACCTGGTTGAATATAAGCGTTTTGCTGCAACCTCAAGAGAGCACCAGATGCTATTTGGTTTGGTGTCACTAACAACCTCGGTACTTGATTTTGAGTGTGGACCAATGTTTCGCAGGAAATTGCAACTATCAAAAAGCTCACACACGCGTAGGCTAACATTTTCAGCAACTTCTTCTGATTCACTGACTGTATCGCGAATCCACATTGTTTATATACCGAGTTTACTAATTTGCTTACAATGTGAGGACAATCGTCTCGATGAAATACAAATTGCAATGACCTGGTACGAGTATCTATGTGATTATTACGAATTTAATTCAAAACAAGGGCTCTAGTACAAGGTTGGTGCGTTTGTATTGAATAATATCGCGAATGCGTTGTGTATAATCAATGAGGCACATTTTTATTTCGTTTCTTGATTGAATTCCATCCCGTCACGTTGCGTATGGGCATTAATTCATACGGAGTGCCATTTGAATTGGTAATTAGTTTATTACAGATAGGATGATTGATGAAATCTAGCATAAATAATCAGTGTGTGAGAATTTTGTCAGTTTACAGTAATTTATTTGGAGGATTTTTGGATAATGTGTGGATAATAATGGGATTTTTTCGCCTACAATTCGAATGAATCAATTGGAAAAAAATGAATATTTATACTCAGCTTTTCGTTTTCAGACCCTGAAACTCACTTTCGCTTCAAATTGTGAATATCTTCAATTATTTTGACAGATATCAATTCGAGGGAAAAATTTCAAAGTTAATTTCATGTTTTGTTGCAATAACCAGCGCGGTATCAGCTGGGAAAGTAGTGTTTTTCTGACAGGCATTTACCAGAACTTACTGTGTAAGTAGTTGGGGAAGACGAATATTTCGAGATTTCATTGTTCATATTTATTGTTCATACACGTATGTATTTCTCCTCGACACAGTCTTTAGACACGTTTTGATCTCTGTTAGGGTATTGGCACTTGGGATGTTTCTTTATGTCTCACAATGAATTGTTTCTTGAATATGAACTGAATATAATTATTTACTTGTGCCAGAACAATATGTAAGACCTTCTCATGCTTACAAAATAGACAATATAAGTTTGAAAAAATAAAAGATCTTGGTATGACATTTGATACTTAGCCTAATTTTTCCTCACATATTGATAACATTGCATTGGCTACACGTAATATAGAAGCCATAATTAGAAATTGTGAAGCATTTTTCAAACATGCTAGCTCTAAAATCTCTTAATCACAGCATTGTTGGATTCTATGGAATTCACATGAATGGATATTGCATGGAATTTACACTATAATATACACATTAATACACTTAGAGAACATTTTTAAAATATGTAGCTTTTCATTGTGATGGTAGATAGTCACCTAAAGGTTCATATCAGAATCCTTTACGATTTAAAGCCTTCATATTCTATGTACTGCTTTCTATCAAGTAGGTCATTTGATATGCGTTTTGACAAACTTGCTGAAAAACCGAATTCTAATAGACGCTTGAGGAAAAAGTAGAAATTGATTTGATCAAAAGCTTTCTGCATGTCTGTGCAGATGACGTCAACCTGCAATTTCCTATCCATAGTTTCACAGACACATTGTGAAAAACATGCATGATTTGTTATACACGACTTGTTTTTTTACAAACCAATGCTGATCATCTGTTATCATATTTTGCATTAGACTGTGAATATTGAAGTATTATTTTATTTTAAATAATTTGGAGGAATTTTTTAGTATTGGCTCTATAGTTTTCATCGATGCAATATTTCCTTTTTTAAATTATCGCGGTTTTTTTCAAAGGTCAGGGAACTCACAAGTTATTGAAGGAAGATTGAATAAATGAAGTGGGGAAGTCAGTGGAGGGTAAATACAATACAAATTAGTACATTTTTCAGTTTCCTCATAGCTTCGATAATATTAACTTCATTCACCTGATCGAAATTTAATGTTGGTGAATTATTCGTGAAGTAATCAAGAGTATGAAGAGACAGCAGATATAATATAAATACTATTGAAAAAGTTTGCAAATGCTTCTAAAATTTCCTGCGGTTTGATGTAAATTTTAGTTTTATCCTTTATAACATCCGGAAATTTCAGGTAACCTCTTTTGTTCTGCATGAAATTCCAAAATGCACTTGGATTTACGTCAATTTTGCGTTCACTCTACTTCTAGAAGTTTTTTTAGGCATTGTTTATTTGTTGTTTCACTTCACTTCTCCAGTCCTCTCTACTCGGGAAAAATACTGTATAAGGCAGTTCGTACTTGACACTTGAAGGCCTAATGTCAGAGATTATTCCCAGAATGCTGTGACTTTCAGTGCCAGCTAGCAGTCTAGTGTACTCCGCGTTAGATTGATTTGTGTAACTAATGATGTGGACAAGTCTCTGTGCATTCCATCTAGCCTTTTTCTTCAGAAAAATGTAGGAAGGTGGTAGACAAAGTAGGATTTCCAGTCTGGATTTGTGTAAAACTTTTTCCAAGTGACCGTTCCAGGTGAGTTTTTACGTTCCAAATGGAATGACCTCACCATTGAGGGAAAGTGGCGTTGAATCGTCCAATTTTCTCCTCCTGGTGAAGGGCATCATCACAGTTTTGCTGAGGTTGACAGACATCTGCTCCCGC
Source organism: Leptinotarsa lineolata (assembly GCA_015342045.1). Taxonomy (NCBI): domain Eukaryota; kingdom Metazoa; phylum Arthropoda; class Insecta; order Coleoptera; family Chrysomelidae; genus Leptinotarsa; species Leptinotarsa lineolata. The sequence goes on from WOGR01011031.1 coordinate 5,775, forward strand.
TGGCATCAACTGCATGAGTTTGCAGATCTACTTCTCTTCCAACAAAGGTATGAAGCAAACTATCCAACAGGAGTGACCACAGAAGGTGATAGTACCCCACCTTGAGGGCAGCCCCTGGTGACCCAGATTCTAATGGCCTCGTCTTGAAGACGGCATGCCATAGATCCATCCATAACTAGATGGATCTATGCCTTTCCCAGCTAGGGAAGATCCTATAGATTCAGTTAGTGCATTGTTGAATGCTCCTTCAATATCGAGAAATACAGCAACCGCAATCTCCTTGTTGTCGAGGAATCAGGAGATTTTCTCTACAAGGTTGTTCAGTGCCGAATCTGTCGATTTACCGGTTTGATAGGCATACTGGTGGTTATTTAGGGGGGCTGAATATAAAGCTACCTTCCTGATGTATCCGTCCAAGAATGTAAGGCTGATTGGTCGTACCGATTACAGGTGTGGGTCTTTTCGACCCACTTTAGGTATATGTACCACCCTTGCTGTCAACCAACAGGTTCCGCGCCAGACTAGCTCTATACAATTTTATGAGAATGGAAAAAATTATTTTCAGTTCGTTTTGATGAAGAGCTGGAAATATACCATCCTCTCCAGGAGATTTGAAGGGCTGAAACGACATAGTCCATTCAACTGCCAGTGCTGTGATAACCTTCTTGGCGCCCTCAAAGAGACGAGGTCTGTTGTTAAAAAAAGTATGACTTCCAGAAAAGTGGTTTTCTATCAAAAGCTCTAACGTTTCTTTTCTATAGGTCGTAAATGTTTCATCGAATCGTTTCAGCGACCCAATTACAGCAGTTGGCTCTCTAGAGAGAATCTTGTGAATCCTTGTGTTGCGAGGTACATCAGAGATACTCTCACAGAACTTCTTCCAAGACTCCCGTTTTGCCTTTCTAATTTCCTTGTTGTATGTCCTCAGAGTTGTTTTATAAAGCTTCCAGTTACCAGACTTTCGTGATCGATTGAATAGTTGTCAAACTTCTTTTCTGAGTTTCTCAAGGCTTTTGTTCCACCAAGAAGACTTACGGTGATCTCTTTTAATTCTCAGTGGGCAGTTCTCATGATAGGATGAGATCACTGCTCCGCAAAATTGCTCCGCTGCTGTATTCTTATCATTACAACTGTGAATAGTAATGAATCCGTCCTCATAGTGCGGTTGAAAGGAGTTTCTGTAACCGCTCCAAGTCTAGGAGAGCCAAGATCAAAAAAAGTTGCTAAGTGCAATCAAATGCCAAAGTTTTGCTCACTGGTTTTGTCGATGACCGTGGCGTAGTGCATCAGGAGTTCTTGCCACATGGTCGTACGGTCAATAAGGATTATCATCTCGAAGGCATGCGCTGTTTGCGAGAAGCGATACAAAAAAAACTTTCAGTATTGCAGAAAAATAATTCATGGCTTTTGCCTCAAGATTAAAAAGACTCATAAAAGGACGGTGTAATGCGACGATTAATGAGACAAAAACCGAATCGCTGAGCTCAAAGGCATTATAGAAAATGCATATCAGAACTGCTTCGAAGATAAAAAAAAAGCTGGCACAAGTGCATTATATCTTAGGGGGGCTATTTCGAAAGATACATAATAGAAATTGATGAATTAACAAATATTTTTTGAGAAAAATTGAAATTCACGTTATTTTTTCAACAGACCTCGTATAATATGTAGAATTCGCAATTTTCATCAAAGGCAGATGGGTCAAGAATATGGATCACGAAAATATATTACTTTTCGTGACGTTGGTACTTCCATCGAAATATCGTGTTTTGAATTTCCTATTTATACATGTGTACCGATGATGAGTATCAGAATTCCGGTAGATTGTGTTCTCTTTCTCTCTCATCTTAAACATCCTTTGTGATGTTACCGGCTATTTCAAGTTCATCGATTGATGGAGCCAATACATTGCTTTTTAATAACTTATTAGTTATTCATGAAACGCTTCGGCCTTTACGCTCCAACACACATCGCCGACAAAGTCATGTCTAATAAAAAGCCCGGCACATTCAATGACAACACGGACCTTTTTGGTAATTGGATAATAAATTCTGCCCCTATAAATAATAACCGGATACATCCACCACACTAAAGCGTTAGATCTCATCGAGAAACAATATGTTTTTATTGAAAGTGAGTCTACTAGTTACTTTCGTGGTAGCTGGAAGAGAACACGCCACAGATATTGAAATACAACAAGTTGAAGTTTTCGAAGTGCCATGGCAAGAAGAGCCTTCTGAACCACAACAGCCACAGCAGCCACCACAGCCAGGATATGGACCACCTCAGCAGGAGTATGGACCACCTCAGCAGGAATATGGTCCACCCCAACAGGAGTATGGGCCACCGAAGCCGGAGTATGGACCACCTCAGCAGGAATATGGCCCGCCCCAGCAGGAATATGGGCCGCCCCCTGTATACGGACCCCCTCCAGAGGAAGCTACCACCACGGAATCTGCAACTACTACAACAGACTTACCAACGACTACAGAATATCCTGTCAATGGAACTAGCAGGAGATTCGAGAAACTTCAAAAAGGGGATGGTCTGTCCCAGAGAGGTGTGTACTACATTTATCATCCTGAAGGGCTATTACAAAGGGTGGTTTATTCCACCAAAGACGACGTAAGAAGGATGGAATATAGCGCCAGATTGAAGTATGAGAATGTTGAGCCTATCCGAGGACCTATCTACAGCTATGATCCCAGGAGTTTCGAATTCCAGAGGATCGCAAAGTGAGACAGAATATTTGATGATCAGAAATATGTTTGTTTTTGAGAAAGATTAATTGAATATATATGATTAACCACACTTTGATTATCATTGACGTTTGACCAATATAATTCAATTTTTCAGAACAGAGTATATTAGACATTAAAGATATCGATTCTTGCATCATCTATTAACATTCGTACGGAGTAGTGTAAATCTCATTCTACGCGTCGAGAGTTTCTGGCAAAACAAAATCGAATTAGTGGAAGCACCAGGATTTCTGTTCAACTTTGGTGACTTCTTGATTTGATAATTATACTGTAAACCTATAGTGAGGGGCATTTTTCAAAATGCAAAACAGTGAATAGTTACAAGATGAAAATAGTCAGATAAGGCAGGAAATACGTTATGAAATTATTGAAGAATAGATTCCACGATTACCTCGATATCGGAAATTCCCAATGAAAATGCAAAATTCTGAAAATGAAAGATTTTTCAGCAAACTTGAGGAAACTGTTTCGAACACTAATTTTTTATTTCAATAGTTTGGGCCCTAATTATTGCAATTCATTTATTGAAGTTCACATTTGAATAAGTTGACACAAATAATTTATTATAGATGCCCTGTCAGAAATAAAACATCGTAATGATGAGTGTGAGAAGATACAACCTTCACGGGAAGTGTTCAAGTGACAGTTGCTCCCATCAAGAACGATACATTTCAGAAATACGCTACGGACTGTGGCTGCTTATCGTTTTGAGGTTCAACTCAGTACACCTTGAACTCCACTGCTCAAGAACTCTTTATTCTGGAGAACTGCGATTATGTGGAATAAAGTTTCTGAGAATGTTTTTCCAAATGGATTTAATCCCCAGAGATTCAAATGCAATGTGACTCACTATTTACGCACAGGCATCGCTCTTAGGGCACCTCAAGGATTTTTCTGTAGTACTTGTGTTTAGTCTGGAAAAAAATCTATCTAGCGATTTGTTTGATTTCCATCGAACTGCATTTTGCGAACATATTTCTCAAACTAACGAAATTTTATTTCTGATAGTTTCACACTGAATAATTATGAACTTTATTGAATCAATTTCATGAATGAAAACTTGAAAAATCAAAAATAATTCTCCTTTCTACCATCAACTGACAAAAACGTTTCATGTATTGAAGAAATCGTATTTCAAAGGTTTTGATTTTTCAATTGAAAATGAGTACACTTTTTCGAAAAAAATATATTAAAATTCAAAACACGTTAATTTTTATTGAAGAATCGAAGCTAATCTATTTATATCAACCTCTTTTTGGATTTTTCTCACTTTTCACGATTCAGTGATTTTGTCTATCAAAAAAGAGCTGAGAAATTATACATATACTCATAGCTTGTTTGTCGCTTAAGATACTGAAGCATTCCAAAAATTCAGGAATATATTGACCAATGACTTTCTTTTAGATTCTCAATATCACTGATAGTGAATCATGTAGTGTATAGTTAGTTGAAGGATTGTTTGAATCATTTTGTTATATGCGTTGATCTCAAGAATAAATTCTCTTCTCTCAGTAGTAGTAGACGAAAGCCTATAAACCATTGAAAAAATACTGTAGCAACTCGAATAAATGTGTACACAATTTTGTATTTTTCTGTAATTTGGAGCGTCTGACTTGTTTATTCCTTTTATTTTCGGAAAACATTGCAGTTTCAACATTTTATTGCTTCCTCGTGATGATCCTCGTCATATTTTTTTCTTTGATACACATGCAGAACACTTACCAAAATCTTCGTAAACTTGGAAATTTCGAAAGTGAAAGCGAATTCACTATCACAAATGAAATTAACAGTGGTTAATAAACTGAATTTAACAAATAGAATTTTTTCTATATACTAAACTCTGAAATAAAGTCTGTACATAACTTGTCTCCTCCAAATTAAACTTGATTAAATCTGTAGACGTTTCACTTGCAGACCCATTTCTTGTACGTAATACACCCTGAGTAAATGTGAGGTCCCACGAAACAGGAGCAAAACGACGTGTAAACTGCACACTTCAGTTTGATTTATATAGCAATACTTCAGTGCCAGCTAGATAGGATTGTTCAGAGTGTATATCCAACCAGACTTATTCGGTCTGTTAAGAATCTATACAGACCTAATAGGTCAATGTTTCATGTTGTAATTTTACGTTGTAAATAATTTATAATTTACAATCTATATGTGTGT
>WOGR01011032.1:0-10704 GCA_015342045.1 Leptinotarsa lineolata
TCTGAATAACGATGAAATATATTCTCATAATCAATAATACGTGAGCCTAAGTTTTTGGTTTTCACGATTATTATTTTATAAAGTTGCAATCCACTCTTTATCTGAACTAGATGAATTAGTTTTTGGAGCACTGTTGCGACGTATCGACAAATATCCAATTGCCGTGAAAGACATTTTGATTATATTCAAAAATCAATTTGTTCAATAACGTCAATGAAAGTATATATTAAAAATTAAATTATACTTCCTTTTTATGTAAATTAAGTTAGCTTGCTATTATTGAAACTCATTTTCAAGGTTTACGTAACCTTAAAACAATTACTTCATTTTTTCAACCTCGCCATTTGTAATGTTTACATGAACGCCCAAAATGCTCCAAAATCCATTCCACTTGAGTTTACGACAATAACGATCGCAAGCAAGTGGAACGGGAAAAACTGCGATCGTGAGCGTGATCGTTGTGAGCACTTAATGGAATGCACCCATAGCATACTCAGTAACAAGTTGTGTGATGTATCATCTGATTGCCGACAAATAGTGGCCTCGGTAGGACAACCTTTACACATATCTTCGTGGTTTTCTCCTCAAGAGTATCTTCAATGAAACTGCTTCGAAGCATTGGCTTCTCTAGGGACTTGTCAATGTGTCAACGTGTTTTTGATGGATATGAATTCAATCGCATCCTTGGCAAATTACTCACCATGTAACTCTTTTTTGAAGACTTCTTTCTCGTGAAATTTTACCTATTACTGCCTCAGTAACGATAATTTTGTTTATTAGCGTGCCCATTTAAATAAAAAGTGCACTCATCACTAAAGCAAATATTTTTGATGAGCCGAGGTTCTGCGATAATTCATAATTTTAAAAAATTGAATTCTTCTGTCGGGGTCATCGTCACCAAGTTCTTGAAGGATCTGCATCATATATGGATGAAATTTATGTAATTCAAGTACTTTCCTCACAAATTCGCGGGATAATCCGGTTGCTGTAGCTGCCTGACGAGTCGATAAAGTACAATTCATTGCAAACTGTCCGAGTACTTCAATTTGCGTTGCTTCGGCCAGTAATCTTAGTTGATTCCTTTTTTCATTTGTGACAGTACCAGTTTTTTGAAATTTTGCGGCTAGTTAGCGAAAGTACACGTAACTTACATTTCTCTCTAGGTGCCTCTGGTTAAATACTTTAGTTGCTCTTAACCAACACTGCTCTTCTCTACCATAAATAAAAATGAATTCCACACGTTCAGCTGTATTGTACATGATTGTTGCAGATAAAAATTCTGTTTCTCGTGTACAACCTATCGAAATTGAAAGCAAGTGTTTTAAAAATAAGAGTAACGTTTCCGTCTTAAAGTAAAAAATGCAATACAAAAATACCTCTCAAAAACGAATATCTCACACACCAATTTTTTTACTTTTACTCATCAACTAAGTCAAATCATGTGAGATAGAAATAAACAAAAATAGTACAGGCGTTAAATGTTTAAGAATTTTGATATCAATGCTACGATGGTAATGAGAATGTTTTTAAACATTTCCTAAATTAATATTAGAAAATAAAGTTTCAATTGAAATAAATAGCGTTTTATTTAATAAATAAAAATTTACTACATCGTATGTAGCTTTGTAGGGTACCATTGAAAAGCATTTCTCAAAAACTTTTAGGTAAGGTATTACATGTAGGGGGTTATCATTTAAGACTATAAAGATGGGGTGACTGGGGGCGAGGGGGTGAGTGAAAACAAGTTAGCTATTACATTATTTTGTTTCCCCCTTCCTGTTATGGAAGTTGTTTTCAGCGATTTTTTATATTTTATTCGGTTGCTCAGATATAGCCATTGTAAGTTTTTAAATTGTCAACCTGTATATTAATTTTCTTCAAATATTCAAATTTATCTTGGGTTTTCATCAATAAATGAAAATATTTTTCATTTTTAATTTCATTATTTCCATTAAGGGATATATCAGTAATCTCTCGCTAAAATTAGTAGCAAAGTATAACAGTTTTCGCCTAATTCTTCAGGGCCTACTCGACCGTAAATGTGTACCTATCTCTCTTGCTCCTACAGTAATATACAAAACTAATTCTCCCTCTTTCTATCTTCACTAACTTATACCTCCCTCCCAACTTTCGTTCGCCTCGCCCGATCACACTTCTCGTAACGAGCTCGTCTTGCATTCATCAGTTTACTCCCCAAGTCAAGCGCGCGTAAAGAAGTTTTACTTCAACAATATTTACACATTTCCGAGCTCACCTTAAAACGACACTTAGTGCAATTTTAAATAAATAATCTATTTAAGACCGTTGGAGAAATGTGATGGAATTGGTCGGTACTCGATGAAAATCCAAAACGTATTCAACTGACATTTAATTGCGAGATTTTTACTGAACAAATTATGATTGGACTGATCCGTTACTCGATTAAAATCAATAATACGTGTTGGGGTTTTGTAAACTATTTAAATCTCATAAAGTTTTATTTTAATATCGCTGGAGAACTAACCGATCGCATCTCACCTTTCCTACAATTTAAATATATCATAAATGATGAAGCTACCTATTTATAAAAGTTAAAATACATTTAAGTGGTCTAATACAACGAATAACATTTTTTCAGAGGTTGTTGAACATGCCTGTGCGGCTGGTACATTACTAATGGGGGAATCATTACAAAGTATTTCGAAAGATATGGACATCGTATCTTATAAACTTCCCTTAGGAGTAACGGCAGGTATCTGCCCATTCAACTTTCCAGCAATGATACCATTATGGATGTTCCCCCTTTCTTTAATTGCTGGTAATACAATGATCCTCAAACCTTCTGAAAGAGATCCTGGAGCGACCATGCTATTGATGGAGCTGCTGAACGAGATAGACTGTCCGCCTGGAGTTGTAAATGTAAGTTCTCAATAAACATTTTCATGTACGGAATGTGTCAATTCCATTTTTGTTCCGCGATTCAGTTTGACCTAATGAAAATTTTCTTTGACGTCAGACAGTCTTTTGCTTTAGCTCAGCAAATTAAATATATTCTTCCACTTCTATTTACTTTTGTTTACTAGGGAGTCATATAATCAATTACAATTTAGGACTTCTTTTTTCTCACATCACAAACTGAGCCAGTGGGTATTCACTTCTTCTTTTCAGTTACTTGAAATTACACTACTATTTTTCTGAGGACTTATTATAGACCGATTGCTAGCGACACTGTCAGTTGACATACTCACAACACTATAACATAACATACCAAGTACACAGGGACTGTATTTGAAGGAAAATAACACATCACCGGAAACTAAACGGCAAACGATTCCAGCTATTAGGAAACTTTCAAGCATATGTTCGAAACTGTCAAGAAAACCGTTTCGAACATCATTCTCAGGATCACTACACAACGTTATATATGAAAAAGCATTGATATACAATTTGACTCACGTGAAACTCTATCATTTTTCTGTTGAAAAATCTGTTTTTCCATTAACCAGATGTCGCGTGCGTGCGTGCGTGCGTGGGTGGGTGCGTGCGTGCGTGTGTGGATGATGAGCTGTTTTTCCGGATTTCGCTTTGTATTCTGTCAGGATTATCTCCACAACTTTTCGGCAAAGCCTCATTTGCCATCTTCTGGTGATGTCTGGAGTTTAGAACTATACAGCCTAGTTCAAGTAGCATTTCATTTTCTGATAAATCCGAATTGTAACTGCACTGTACAGACTCGAGATCAGTATTCTTTTGAAACCATTATATGGTATGGAATTTTCGTTATTAATTATTTCAGTGTTAAGTACAATAGTTTAATGTACCTACCAGTTCGACTGTGGAAACTATTTGGTAGCAAAATGCACCTTCGGTAAAATTATAAGTGTGAAAATTTTTTCAAAACCATGAATAGTGTTATTAATTTTTATCAAAAAACGGGTCAGTCAATTGAAAACTCTAATTGGTTTGGAGGTGTTACCCGTACAAAAAACTGTCATAAAATTGATGCTTTTTCCAAAAGTCTTAAGTAAGATGTCTAGAAACCCTTATCCGTCTACTTATACCTGCAAAAGTTTGGTTGCAGGTATATGTAGAGGTTTCAAACTCTATGTTTCCAGAACATACCCATAGTGGTGTTATATAAGGAGTAATATATCAATCATTATTAGTTTAATGTAAAAGTTTGAAAATGTCCTTATAGGACGAAACTGCAGTAACTTTGTTTACGAATAAAAGTGGTAAAAAACATAGAAAATTTTCATTTCTCATTTTTCATAATTAACTTGACTGACTCAGCGGGGACTCGAACAATTCAGAATAGCGCCATCTTGGAAAACAGGTGGTGCCTGCAAAAAGTTCTAAACAAAATCTAATCGCTGAACGCACCAGGGTTTAAAGACATCTTAGTCATAAGAAATAATGTTTTCTTTTCTTTTCTAATATACTGTTTTATTAGGTTATTCACGGTACCCACGATTCTGTCAACTTCATCTGCGATAATACAGACATCAAAGCAATCAGTTTTGTAGGATCTGACAGAGCTGGAAAATACATCTACCAACGTGGAGCATCGAACGGAAAACGCGTTCAGTCGAACATGGGTGCCAAAAATCACGCGATTGTTTTACCAGATGCCAATAAAGATGCCGCTATCGACCAGTTGATCGGTGCTGCCTTTGGCGCTGCAGGTCAGCGCTGTATGGCACTGAGCGTAGCAATTTTAGTCGGAGAAGCTCAGAACTGGATAGGAGAAATAGCGGAAAGAGCAAAGAAACTGAAAGTGAATGCTGGGCATGAGCCAGGAACTGATGTGGGACCCGTCATTTCGCCGCAGTCGAAACAGAGGATTCTGCAACTTATCGAGTCAGGAATCAAACAGGTCAGTTTTTTCGTAGTAATGAAAAATTTAAGGGTCAATATGAACGTGATTAATGTATGTTTGAGTTTGAAACATCCAAGTGATGTATAGAAAATACTGGAATGAAAAGTTTATTGTTTTCTAGATATATATTGCGGCATTACGTGCCGCAAATTTCTAAATTGAAAGGTAATTGACATCAACTTTGAAATTAAGTGATGGGGGTGAGCCTTTCAATGGAGATTTTTATTTATTCATAATCCTAAGAAAGCTGTTTGATCCGAACTAGTTGAGATCGATGGACTCGCTTCGTTTGATTGGAATGACAACTCATTACATTCTTTTTGGATATGGTGAAACCGCAGTGCTTGCTTTTTCGAAGTATTTGAAAACAAATAACTTGCTGAAAACCACTCATTCAGAAAAGTCAACACCTCATTGCATTTATCACGCAAGGAAGAGTCTATTTTTTCAGATATGATCAATGACGTTTCATCAGCGTACATTGGGTACTGCGTACTGCGTACTGCGGTCGTGAGCGCTCACAACGATCACGCTCACGACCGCAGTTTTTCCCGTTCCACTTGCTTGCGAGCGTTCTGTCGTAAAGTGGAATGGATTTTGGAGCGTTTTGGGCGTTCATGTAAACATTACAAATGGCGAGGTTGAAAAAATAAAGTAATTGGTTTAAAAAGGTTACGTAATCCTTAAAAATAAGTTTCAATAATTGTAAGTTATTTATATTAAAAAAGAAGTATAATTTAATTCTCAATATAAAATTTTAGTGAACTTATTGAACAAATTGATTTTGAATGTAATCGAAATGTTTTTCACGGCAATTGTATATTTGTTGATACGTCGCAATAGTGCTCTAGAAACTAATTCATCTAGTTCAGATAAACGGTGGATTGCAACTTTACAGAATAATAATCGTGAAAACCGAAAACTTAGGCTCACGTATTATTGATTATGAGTATATATTTCACCGTTATTCAGATGAAGAATTCAAAAGTCATTTCAGGTACTCGATTTTCTATCACGTGTTACAGTTTGAAAATATCATGTCTAATTGACATGATTAGATTTTTCTCTAATTGAATGCTAATTTTGAATTTACTTCATTATGTGTAAGTAATTATTTCATTGAAAACTTTTAAGATTGAATAATAGAATGAGTTAAGAAATTAGAAATGAATTACGAATGACACATAACATTTATGTCATATTTCAAAAATTGCGCCGAAATATTCTCACCGTCCACTTCGACCCACCTCCTGAGATAGGTCGTTGTGAGCTTGTCGTGAGCGAAAGTAATGACGTCATGAGTGACGTTTTTGCCGCTACCACAACGACCGCAATGGTTATGTGGAACGGCTGAAGGAGCATTTTGATCGTTGTGAGCTTAGTTGTAAAGGATGCAGGTACAGGATTGTAAAGGATGCAGGTACAGAAAGTTAATCCAAATTATCAATATAGAACAGGAACAGAATTGGCCCCAAAATGGACGGACCCCTGAGGGACACCAATGTTTGTTTCAGTTTGCTGTGAGAGATGATTGTTGATTGCTACATATTGTGTACGTATGAGTATGAATGATTTTATCCAATCCAGGGGAGAGCCTCTAATTCCAAGCTTATATAGCTTTTCCAGTAGTATGTCGTAATTGGTACAGTCAAATGCCCTGCTGAGGACACAAAAGATCCCAACAGGGCATTCTTCTGCCTCAATATATTCTATTTTTTTTTTTTGATAATAAGAAAACACCGCTGTCTTCGTAGACTTTTTGTTGAAATATCTATGTTGGTTTCTCGAAATTATATCATATTCATGACAAAATGACATTAATCTATTCAAAAAACGATACTCGAATACTTTGGAAAAAGTTGATGGTGCTGTGACTGGTTCATAATTTTCAAGGTTCTGACGACAGTCCTTTTCATAAACAGTTGTTATTTTATCACATTTCAGCAATTCTGGAAAACCACCGGACGACAATGACAGATTTACCATAAAAGTTAGTGGTACAATAAGTTCTAATAGGCACTTTTTTAATAAAATTGTAGGTACCTCATCCGATCCTGAAGAAAATTTATTTTTCAATTTTGTAAGTAACTGAAATAGTTCTAGCTCCTGACATGGCATGAAAAAAAGGAAATTTGGAAGTGACGTAACGTCACTCAGAAAATGATTAAAGTCTTTGTCACAGGAGACTATATTGCTCAATATCTTTTTAGGCGCATCTGTATAGAATTTATTGAAGAGTTTAGCAACGTCTTTTAGTATGTCAACAATGGTGTTATTATCGTTTGTAGTTATATCTGATATTTTGTTTTGAAAATATTCCTTTTTTGTTTTAGTTATTAAACTATTATGTTTCTTTTTTCTGACTTCATAGATGTTTTTCAGTTCGGGACAAAATTTTTGCAGCTTTAAAAGGTCTTTTAAATTTTGACTAGATTGTTTTATTTTATGTGTGATACATTTTTTTTATTCTTATATTTTTAACGAGTAGGAAATTTTGGAAAATTTGTCTCAAAATGAGACGAGAATGTTGACAAAAATGTCTGAAACACAAAATTGATATCAATTTTTTTCAAAACTTCAACCCAGTTTTCATTGCCGATGTTTATTTTGAATTGATTCATACTATTATTCGTGAAACGCTTACTGTATTCTGTTTTTGTTGCTTTTGACATTTCGTTCAACTCCATATCGCAAAATACTAGACTGTGATCGGATATATCATTATCAATGACACAACATGTTATTTCCCCTTAGAAGTTATTGAATATTTGATCAATTGTAGTGGAACTACTAGTGGTAACTCGTGTAGGCTACGATTGTATATTTCAGATTATAATATTCTTGAACATCACAGATTTTGTTAAATGCTGGGCTGAACCTATCATAACAATCTGCGTTGAAATCACCACATAAAAAAATTCACATCTGATTTGAAAATTTCATCCAAAAGGTTTTGAATACTGTTTAAAAAACGTTCAAATCTCCCGATGGAGAACGATAGCAACACAGTATTATAGTTTTTCCTATACTCAAGTTACCTGAAATACCACAAATTTCTATGTCTTGTTCAGCACAATATTTTGTGAGATCAATACGATGTGTCTCTATATCATTTTTTGCGAGAATTGCCACACTTCCCAATTTTTATTTTTCCTACAGAAAATTCTTTTCGATGTAATTGTTAAAATAAAAACTATCTTGTTAGTTTTCCCTCAACCCTGTTTCTGTCATACAAATAAAACTAACATCATAGCTGTGAATATCAACGTATAAATTGCTTATTTTGTTCTTATTATCACTTTTTGCATTCAGTAAAACAATGTCAGGGTTGAATATCATATTTCTACCGTTTGCATTTTCCTGTGGTATAAAAAACGACTTATGACAGCCCCGTGAGGCTAAGTGATTAACTTATATCCATACTGAGGAAACACAATATTCTGCAGCGAGCAGTGATGCTTTCGTCTTATTTCATTTTGGAAAGTAAATTGGTATGATTCTCTAATATAATTGATTTAGTTTTGATTTCATTTTCCGTAAAAACTGGCAAGCGTTTCATCCGTTATACCCAAATGTAAAACGTTAACAATATACATAAAAGGTAAGATGATGCATTGTTTGAGAATGTAATTTAAATGAAATGCTTGCTTTCATTTCTCTAATAGGGTCATATTGAATTTAATCACCATTAACTAAAGATGAGAAATATAAGAGAGTCATAGTATTTGAAAAATATCAGCATACTCAGAGAACTTTCCTCACATATCAATTTGTTGAAATTGAAAAATGATGTTTCACACTATACTAGTTTTCGTTTGTAATTCGAAACAAAATCAATTGAATAGAACAGGCCGATATTTGATGAAAATCGATATTAAAACTTATTAATATAATAATACATTATTGTAATACAGTTTATTGTATTAATACAATAAACTGTATTATTGTATCAATGAGTTCGAATTTTTTGATCATAATATTGTTTCAGAATAATTTTATATTTCAATTTCAACTCTAGAGAGTGGTACAATTTTTGCCGCAGTTCTCATTTTATTGATCAAAGCCACTTTTCTACAAAGTGGCTTGTCAATAAGTTTTCAAGAGCGTATTGACAGGTTTCCAGAAAAGATTTCTGGTTTATTGTCCTTTTTTAGTGCGGTATAGCCTAGTAAAAAAATGGGCGGATCGACCTGGTTACTTACAAGGGACAACAAAATAACTCAATTTTAAGTTTTTTAGAAACATAGGTCAGTAAAAGAAAGTGAATTCATTTCATAATATTACTCAATTTTTAATTTCAGTGCAAAAATACAAAAATCTTCTCTACTATATTGCCTGTTGTTTTTCAATTCAGTGATAAATTATATTATATATCATAAAATGTCAAAAAGCTTTGGATTTTTGCAAAAAGTTGCATCATTATTTCGGTTTCTATAACCTCATTTTAAATTCGTTTGAGATTTTTAGAATAAATCCGTTTTTTATTGAAATCTTTGAAAACCTGTCGAATATCTTTTAGTTCTGAACTCGGAAAACCCCAAACAAAATCCTGATGAGTACCTTAAAATTTTTCCCCCAATTCGAGATTACCTACATCTTATCAATACCTTCATGGCTATTCTACTGAACAGTTTTCTGTTATAGAAATGTTGCAAGTCATATACATATAGCTACAATAAGTATATCAATAATCAAGAAGAAGATAATTCTTTCGTATTTTCAGGGTGCAAAATGCCCACTAGATGGAAGAAATATCAAAGTAGAAAAATATCCAAATGGAAATTTCGTAGGACCCACTCTCCTGACAGATGTTTTACCTTCCTACGAATGCTACAAAGAAGAAATTTTTGGCCCGGTATTATGTATCATGTCTGCGGATACCTTGGAAGACGCTATCCAAATCATCAACTCAAATCCTTATGGTAATGGCACGGCCATATTTACGTCGGATGGAAGTCACGCAAGACAGTTCATTAACGAAGTGGATGCTGGTCAAGTCGGTGTGAATGTTCCTATTCCTGTTCCTCTGCCGATGTTCAGTTTCACTGGCTCAAGAGGTAGTTTCCATGGTGATTTGCACTTCTACGGTAAACAAGGATTGAACTTTTATACCCAAACCAAGACTGTAACATCTTTGTGGAGAAAAGGAGTAGCTGCTTCAAAACCTGCTGTTTCTATGCCAGTCCATAATTAATAGAAGCGTAATATAGAAATATATATTTTTCACTATGTTTTATTCAACAATGGCAATCATATGAATACAGAGAAACATTTTCACAAAATATCGAGACCATCTGTATTTCTTCTCCGCTAATTATATTTTTTAAGTAATAAATGGCATACCTACACATAACAAAACATTTGTTTTCTGTCCCTTTTTCCTCAGAAGAACAAACACTATTTCTGTTTTTACACAGGAAATTTCGAACAGAGTTATTCACAATTATTTCGCTCCATTTCACCTGATTATTTCAATTAGAAAAATTCCATTATGCTTTCTGTGACGACTTCCAACCGTGACAGAGACAAAAATCATCAAACCGGAAAAGCTGGCCTACAATGTGTGCGCTAAATGGCTGAGTAAAGTGATAAGTGTTTCAGAATTATTTACTTTATTTAGGTTTCATTGATATTTGTATTTTTAGTATGATACGCCTCACCTAGTTTTTTAGATTGTAAAAATATTTTTCCATCGGAAACAAAATTGATATTTAATGAATGGCATGTGAATAACCCGGAGACAACTCTGAATTATTCGTTCCGTTAACCAGCTGACGAACGTCAACACTCAGAAGTCGAAACTTGTGCGAGCAATGGATTAACGAGGCCTTACCTTTTAACGTGCG
>WOGR01011033.1:0-10703 GCA_015342045.1 Leptinotarsa lineolata
ACCGCCCTAGTTAGTGTTTATAAATAATCTGTAAATACTAAATATTGAAATTTTAATGTAATTTCAACTCTAGTGATTTTATTTATACTTACTGCAGTTTTTGAGTTGTGTCTGCTTTTTCAAAATGAAGGTACTGTCGTTTGTTTAAGAAAATAGCCAAGTGATTGAAACTTTGCACCAATCATGTTAAAATTTTTATAGCAAATTTTTAATTTCTCTCTAAAAATGTCCGTATGAGTAAAAATGTATCAGAAAAGGTAAACTCCAATTAACCGAACTTGTTTTTTAAAATAAAGGAGATATCTGTCAAAAATAAGCAAAATGTTAACTTTATCCTAGTTGCATGAAGTTTGGCATATGGATATAAAATTGCCGTAGACACAACTTTTTCGAGTAACTTTTTGTTAAATTCGTTCTACAAATTCACTTTTTCAATGTTTTTCAAAAAAAAAGTTGAATTTGACAAATACTGAACGTCAGTGGGTCGCAGTCGAAAAAAAGTTTCCCATATGGTGCGCACTTCAATGGTGACACTATATATGAAGCCTATTCATTTCCCATGGCAACGTATCATCAATTTTTGTCATTTGGCAGTTCGAATGGGCATGATTAAATTTGTAAATAATCTTTGGAAATGATATTTACTCGATTGAAATCTATGATCTTTCCAATTTGGACATGTATCCACTGCTCTGACATGATTTTTCTATAAAAGTATAAATTTTGCAAAACAGTTTCTAAAATATTGTTGTTGACGTAACTTCAAAACTTGTTTGTAGGAAACAATTTATTGATTTCATATTTTCACGTTCACTTTACTTTCTCATTGCATTTTTTCTTATCATACATATAATTATTCATTGATGAAGAAAATTTTCATAATTTTGATACTATTTTCACGATATTGATAATGGTATTTTGAAAAATTACAGTTTTTCCACAGTAGCAATAAATGATAAATATTGGTTTTTTATTTTCATTGGCTGCTAAATACAATAATAACTTAAAGTGATTAGTAAGGTGAGAAAAAATTCCAAAGGTGAAGAGGTACTGCTATTTCAATATTTTCATTTAGTTTTGATAGGTATTGTCAAAAATTCACAAACAAAATAAAATATTGTGAACTGTCGATTTGAATGTAAGATACCTCAATTCTCATGTTTTCTTCATTAATCTATTGATGAATAAAGAGAACAAAATCCAAGCTGGTAGGCCTGGTGTCATAAAACCTGAAGTTCCATATGTTTCATCTGCTACTGCGGCAGACATTATCAATGGTATGTATGTTGATTGCGAGATATGGCTTTCGTCCTCGTAGTCTATTCGACTCGTAGTCTATTCGTCCTGGGCTGCTTGACCGTAGTCTATTCGACTACGGTCAACCAGCCTTGTTATCTTTAATCGTGACTCCGGAAGGGAAAACCTGTGTTCTTATTTCAATGAATAGGTAGAAATTATATGAAAATCATCGCTGTATCTCATCGCAAAAGGTCAAACGCTCTAGAATGCACATTATTTTCATTGAAACTTCCCTGTGAGTGTTTTCATTAAAAGTACAGAAATGTTAATATCCCTGTACAAAATAATTTCGAAATGTACTAAGTTTCGCAATATGTGACAACACTGTTGTTATTTGATTTCATGATTTAAAATGTTCCTCTATAGACAAAGATGTTGACGCAGTGTAATATTGCCTCTATAATGAACATTTTTTATTGAACCCGCTCCGTGAATTTTTTCATTCATATTACAAAGGAGTAAGTACTTACCCCTCGAAAAATCAACCTATATAAAATAATTTTGAGATGTACTACATTTTGCAATATGTGACAACAATGTCGTTATTTGATTTTATGATTTAAAGTGTTTCTCTATAGAGAAAGATGTTGACGCGGTGAATTATTGCCTAAGTCGTCCAGTTTACATAATTTGCGCCAATCAACGAAGCGCTCTGTCTTGATCCCGACCGCAATTAATCTTGTCTTTAGAAAGCAGTTAAATGCCACATTCGTAACTGTCGCAGGAACCTGGTGCAAACTTCAGCTATATTTACCTTCAGAAGAAGTGTATTTTCAGTACTCCAAAATTAATTAGATTCGTTTGGGTCATGAACTGAACTTTTATGGGCAAAAATTGATTGAAAATGGAACAATTCATTGCAATTAAACTGAATAAAATGAATTTGATTAAAATGTAATATAAAATAATCAACAAAATGAAAAATGTTCTAAAAGAATTATCACCAATATAATGTGTTTTATTTTTTAAATCTGATTTAGATCCTGTCGCATATTCATCCCTAAATACGATACAGAACAGATAGTCGTAGAACAAACTAGATACATTAACAATCTATACTATTCTCTGGGATAGGAAACACTTCAAGCACACCAATGAAACGAAGAATACGGTTTACGTTAGAGTTTTAAAATGGGTTTGCATTCTTGGCCTTGAAATGAATAAAAATAAAGGATAATGAATACTGGATTTGAATTGTTACTACAAAAAGAAATCAGAGTGTCAAAATCTGACATTTTCAACACTTTCCAATGATTGCTTCAATAGAAGAAGTAACCCTAGATCTTATCCTAGTGTTTAATGCACTAAACCTTACAACTTCTGATTGAAATCCTATTTCCGGCAACCATCAAGGACACTCAAAGCTTTTGTTATAGTCCAGCCAGACACGTCAAAGACGATATCTTCCCCGCTTACAATAAAACCTCTGAAAACTCAACGTTTTCCACGATTTTTCGATTTTTCAATTCTTCAATGTCCACGTTCTGTCCAATTCATTCCAATTTTGTTTTTTCATTTTTGTTGTTAGAAAAATCTCATGTCTGTGAAAATAGAAAACAGAAATTTAAATAATTGGTATGTTACAATCTACAAGTTATAATGGGCAAAAAGGGTTTCTTTGTGTTCAGATCGTGTCGCAAACAGGATGAAATGAAAAGTAGGAAATGGAATGCTTCAAAACATAAACAACAACCCAACTCAGCAATTGTCGATTCAACAGTAAGGGAATATCACACAGTAATATATATGATCTATAAGTATATCTTCCTATGAGTATATGAAGACTACAGAATCGACAGAATACTCAATTCTCGAATACTGAAGATAAATGAGGCTCCCAAGCCGGTCAGTTGCAAAGTTAAGCTTCGACATCGACCGCCGATGGGATTCGTCCTCTATCCTTCACTGCAGCTGTCATTGCAAGAAAACTTATTGAATCTGATATTTCACATACAGATACTCATTTTCAGTTCATAGGTTTGTCTTTGAAAAAATTAATCAGAATGATATAATGAACTCCGAGATGTCCCAGTTGTAGTCATCTCCTTATTATGTTAACTTGGTTAGCGAAACTCGCGTCGAGCAACAGTATTTTTGGTGAGAAAAAGAGGTTTCAATAAAATGAAATTAATATATAGTCATATGGTATTTCCGATGAAGCTGAACAATTCAAAAAAATCTTTCACGTGATGTTCAACCACACTGGAAACATATTTCATCTCTTCGAATTACCTGAATTGAAATTATAACATTCTGTGAACTTGACCCATGAACAATTCGATCTGAAATTATTTTGGATATATTTACTTATGTGAAGTCTGGTTCAGAAAGTTGAGATTAAATCATACCAGTTTTTGTTTGCTTTCCTCACTCCTTTCATTATAGGTATTCGTGCATCAGCAAAGAGTACATAATGGTCGAAAGAACATATGGCGAGGCAAATGCAATAATTTCTTGAATGCTTTGAATCTTCGACACCTATTTACCTTTCGCTTCAACGGACATATGCGATAATCCTTGAATAACAAGCGAATTACCCGTTTTTGTGGGTCATTTTGAGGTGTGAAATCTTCCAATTATCACCCTCGAGCATGAACATGAATAGAATGAGAAATTCCCAGGTTCACGGTAACCTTTATTCTATCCGTCATTTTGGTTACTTGAATTCAGTTTGGATGGGAAATAATTGATGATTCCGCTTGAAAAAACTATTTGAATAAGACTTCGTGATCATGTTGCTCCTATCCACTAATGATTGAACACAACAATGATTGAAAAAATTTTTCAGCTTCTTGGTTATTCAACAATAGCAACTTCTGAATGTGATAGGCTTCACAGAAAATTAAATGTTTGATGAACTATTTTGAATTTATGAATTTTTGCTGTAATTTTTTATTTTCGAGATATTTTAGATTTCAAGAAATATTTTTGACAAATTTAAAGTCTGGAACTGTTTCAATTTTGTTGAAAATACTTCTATCACCTTACAGTACAGCTTCAAATACCCCAGCGAGGTTTTTTGAAGGGACTGTAAAGTTGACTGAAACGTCATATGACGAATTTATGGTTGCTCCAACATATATTTGTTGTTGTTATATTAATTTGCATTGATCCTTTTCGAAAATAAGATTTCCTTTCAGAATCTTCATTACAATTTCATGAAATGTATATGTTATTGAAATAGCATGTTTCATTGACCCTCTCCTTAGACAAGACTCTGAATTTGTAATTGACTTTTGGGTTTCATAATATTTGAGGGTCATATTTGAAACTTTTGATCTAACCGGAAACCATTTCATTTCAATTTGATACTTATTCGATAAATTTTTGGAAAATTTGCAACGTTGTATAAAATCAAGTGACTCAAGGAATTACTCGATGGAATTAAATATTTATCATTTGTACCAAAAAAGGCAATAAGCAACAAACCAAAATACACATATTTTTCCAAATCATTTCCAGCTGGGAAAATGAAAAAAATTGGTCTTCACCGAACATAATGAAATTATTTGCTGGTGTAGACATTATCTACTGCAGACGAGAGACTTCTGACTTGTGAATGAAAAAATTTATAACCTAGACAAAATTTGGCACGAAGAAGGATCTTACGTTGGAAAGATGTGGCACGCCATGTCAAGGATTTCAAGAAGACTTGTCTACCGGATGCAAGACGCCTCCTTTAGAAATAATGCGATTGATTTTATTACCCACATTGGAAGTGGGGACAAGTGGAAATTATTTTGTGGCATCAGTAGAAAGACATACCATTTTAATCCATACCATGAAAGTATGTTCGAAAAGAAATATTATCATAGTGTGTTCAAATAAAACTAGTTTCACGAAATGTGTATTCGACAAGATGGCACAGAAACGAAATATCATTATATTAGTCTCAATAGTATCAGTATCGAATTCGTTTGGGCTCAAGTAAAGGATTTCATTGTGAAAAAAATCACAACATCTGAAATAAAAGATGTCAAAATACTCTTGAAGGAGTCCTTGAAAAGTTCAAAAAATTTGCGAAAATGTATTGAACATGTTAATTATGAAAGAAGAGGACAACATGTGGAAATTAGAGCATTTATTTGAGAACGTTGTAACCTTCAATCAAAATATCCGATAAAGATTCATCTAGATATATGATGTAATTGGCCGATACTTGATGAAAATCCATAACTTGTAAATGGAAAGACCAATTTGAAACTCAATCTTTTAGAATGTTTAGAAATCAATAGATTCAAGAATTCAGGTATTTCACTGAATGACCAATTAGAATTAAATAACTCCCCGTTACTAAATATGTTTTCAAATGTGGAAACTAGTACATAAACTCAGGTAATTCATTACAAACTTGATATATATTTAAGTTATATTTAAGGTACTTGGAATGTAGATACTTCAAATTTTAAAGGTACATAAAGCATTGTTTATGTAGAATAAGTTAGTTAGGTAGTGAAGACACGCCAGAAGAAGCCATTCTATGGCGAAACACGTGTTGCGTTTTTTTGTAAAACTGTTTAGTGAAAATCTCACAATAAAGTGTTTTTCGAATACGAAGATGAATCTGATGATAACACACTATAATTTTTGCTTATCTGTTTAAAAATCTGTTTTTCCGTTAATCAGCCTAATATCTTCTCAAATGAGCATACCTATGAGCATTATTATTCAAATATTTCAATTAAAAATGTTATAAAACTAATATCAATCGTATATAAATAAATGAACATAGTTATTAGCTTCATCAAGTATTTTTGATTGAATATTCAAACTTATGCTACAGCAGGTTCAAAAACGCTCATTATATTTGCGAGCCGTTTGCGATTCAAAAATAGTGTGGACCCGGTAAAGTATTATAAACCCTCCTGTACCAGCTGTGGCAAATAATAACGAGATCACAAATTTTTTAGCACTTCGTTAGCGTTTTGAATTCATGATGAGCAGTTATTATTTTTTATAATTTGGAAGGATAGTTCAATTATTATTTTTCACTACTAGAAAACAGAGTATAGTAACACTGATAAAAAATTAAATTGGACAAACGCATGAGAACACATCAATGGATCACAGATAAAATGGGTATAGCTGGTTGGAAGCTGACTGAACTGCGTATCATACCTGATTGGCAGAGAGTGCTTATCTAAGTATGATACATTTCTCAAGAGGTGATCAGAGAGTTCCTCTATTTCACAATGATAAACTAATGTCAGACGAGGCAATGGAAGTATGAAAAACGATAAATAAAACTTTATATGTTTTTTATCACTTACACATTGTTGTTTTTTGGAAAATCCCGCAATTATATCTGTTCTTTTACCAAAATATGTTAGATTTACAAACTTTTCGATTTCTTATTGTTTGATTTAAAAAAAAATAATGTGAAAGTGGCTTTTACATGCTAAGATATCTGTTCACTCCTCATTTCTTCCTAGTTTAGTTGAATTTTTTCTTCTCTTAGGTTAAGCAATAAATTATTACATATTATGTTACTTTATTCTCAAAACTCATCACTCAGTCATTCAACAGTAATATTTGGGATTCTCTACAAAGTTATTCGTTCCTCACTTTTTGCTTCCGTTGAATTATACTTTTCTGGCCAGCCGCCAGAGAGAATGAGTCTCACCGAGAAGTGTGTGATGGTAGTAGCAACTCCGGGTCATATCGCAATTTATAGAAATTCGAGTAGCGTCACACGTAAAAGTGCCTTTTTTCTTTTCGATAATTTGACACCCAGAATACAGTCCATTTTACATAACGTGTGAAAGAGCGGTGGAAACCAGCGAAGCCAGAGAAGTCCAGGATTCCAGGATTCCAGGTGAGTTGATTTTCCTTTCTTCGGCTGGCGGAACCCTAACTCTATCAAACATCAATATTATCTGATTTCCTTTCAAATGCAAAAAATTAAGTGGACAATATAGAGAAATCCGGAGTTTATGAGCTTGAGTATCCGGTAATAGTGTTTACGTGGAATAATGTAGCCATGATTCGACGTTTTCAAACCATTTCTTGGAATTCAACTACAAGTTCCCGAATCTAAACGATACGGAAATGTTGCATATGCAAGCAAGAGTTGCAAAGTCAATTATTTGGAATCCTTGGAAACTCATAAGAATAAGCATTGTGGATGTAATCTACTGAATGGTCAAATTCAAAATTGATCTAGTTCACTCACCGGTTTTCAAATTAGTATATCAACATTGTCACAGGTGAACAAATTCAGGTACTCAATTGAGTTGAGGACCTCTGTTAGCACCTACAGTGGTGTATAGATATATAAGGGCAAACATTACCAATTATTTTCAGTTCATTGTAATCTTTTGAAATTGTCCTTATAGGGCGAAACTGCAGTTACGTTAGCTACAAATACAGGTGGTAAAAAAACATAGAAAGTTTTATTTTTCATGATGAACTCCTATCACGTAGTAACGGCTATATCCATCAATTTATTGCAATGAAAGTACATTAACATTTGGCCGTACCAAGAGTTTAGGTGGAATATATGCTGAAGAAACTCCATGGGAGTCGTGCAATAAGGCATTTTGGCTTCAATAGAACTCTGACACGAATTTGACAAAAAAAATTTCAAACAACTACCACCGAAACTTGAAAGAGTGATGCAAACGATGCGACTGTTACACCTGAGAGAAGGAGCCTATAACTAGATCGTCGAAGGAACTTGACAACGGTGGAGAAGGTCATAAGTTCGCGAAGAAACGCCTAGAGAATACCAGCGACCAGACTATGAAACCTAGATTCAAAAAAGTCACTAATACAGATTGTTTGAAGGTGAAACTTCCCACTAAAACAGAGTTGAAACAAGAAAACGTTTTGTGATTGTACCAAAACCAGAGAAAAAGAAGATCTATTCCAAGTTACAGAGGAGTTAGAAAGGTTCATACTTGCTACTCCAGGTAGCAAACTGCTGGTCGAACATGAATAATAGAAATCCTTCAAGAGTAAAAAGTTAAGTCATAATCAAGTTACTCTATTTGAAGTGACTTGAAGATAGGGCAATGTCGCGCCCCTGGCTGTTACATTGCAATGTTGAGAAACCAAATGGAAAAATACAAAAGATGCTTCTATACTTATTCCGTAGAAAAAAATACAATTATGACCTCCTAAGAGTGTGAAATATTTCATGACTTTTTTGAGCAAAAATGCAACTGAGACAAAAAATCCGGAAAAATCCATGTTCTATGGAAATTCTGTACAAAACTAATGAAATATAAAATTAAATTCGTGACATCTATATTTCCATTTTTATTAGTAACATCAATTTTGGGTACTTGTTATCGACTGAAACATAAGCATGATTCAAATTGAAACGGGTATATTTTCAGGGGAGACCCATTTTTTTGGCTTTCTACTTCTCCATCTTTATACAAAAAAATGTGTTAATCTCACAAAGAGAGGAAGATAGTGTTCACTATCAAAAAATCAACTCTATACAATGATGTGTACTCGTAGATCAAGAAAAGAAATGACTTTAAGACACAAACTGGAAAAGAAGCCTTCTCGAAACGACTAATTTCATATAAACATTAAATTACACGAAAGAAAAATAATTTCGAAACAGATACTTTCATGTGAACACTGAATTATACAAAAACACACTTCTTTGTTCAGTTTTTATTCCAGACATTCGTTATGGAATTGAATTAGAAATCATAGGATTTCAGCACAATATAGTCAATGAAAGAGGTAACATTTCACTTAGATGGAACACACTATAAGATGAAGCACTCAATTCATTCATAAAATTACGACTTTATGTCACGAATGAGTTGAATTTTCTCATTTCATCTATGTCAGTGCGTAATGACATTCATTCGCTCATTTGATTAAATCCCAGCCATAGGAATCTTAATTGAATTGAAAGGGGTATATTTTCAGGAGATATTTTTTTTCAATTCAAAAATAGATATCAGATATATCAATATGAAAATCGTTTCTAGAATTTTATGAAGGAAGGAAATACGTCCGATCAAGTGTTAGCTAGAATTTCGAGGGATATGGGGAATTGATATAAAGAAAAAAACTCCACTAAAAACGTCGGTATGAATTTTTTTGTCTCATTCTCCTCTCTTCTCACTAATTTTGAGCCTAAATTCAACTATCCGTTTTAATATTCTTCCACTTTCAGGTTTTTATTTGATATATATTTTCAAATAACATGAATCCAAAACTTCACTGTTCAAAAGAAACGTCAATGATGTTCGAGCAGCCCTCTGACATTGTAAGTGACAACATGACTCCAACAATGATTTATTTATAATTCTAAAGTTGTACGTTTCTTTGTGGTTATAATTATAGAACCTGAAGCAATAAATCTGCAGTTTTAAATTCATTTTTACGATACTCAATGAGTCGTAAATCTGGATTGATATCTTTCATTCCTTCCTCGAAATACTTTCCTTCTGTATTCCAATCTAAGGATTTTTATTCATTCAAAATTTATAGGAATATAACTAGCGAACCCCATTTGGTTGGAAATATAACTTTTGTTCGGATGTCATGTAAATTATTTGGAAGATTTTTGGAATGATACTTTCCCCCATTGATAAAATTCAACAATAGTGTGTCTACTAATATTCTATGGGAAAAAAGGTAGTGTGCTGAGACTAACTTTGAAGTTTTATAGAAGCACATGGAATTATTAAATTGTATTGAAATCTAGCGATAAATGACGAAATCAACAAAAAAAACAATATCGATAAAAACTATTTGGCATCGTCTCGGCAAAACTGGGGCTGACAGCTGCAGGCAATGAGATATAGAACAAACGATGGATAGATGATTTTTATTCTATAAACTAGGTACTTCAATTTGGTGGGCGATGGTCATGAACTGATTTCGTAAATTTCCTTTTCCTTGCACTTTCAGTGTGTTGGTTATTATTCGTCGCTATAAAAGATTTCATTCATAACGAATTAAAATCGAGATAATATTACTATGCGGCTTCCTACTACAAGTAGGAAAATATCTCAGAAAGTTTCATAGTAAACTCTATGATAACCACGAACCTTTCAAAATCATCAGGACACTACCAGAAAATCCTAAATGCATTCTGACTGCGGTACCTGTGTTAAAGTAGCGATTTACGTTGAATTTGAATCATAGTATATCAAATGTATTTGAAAAAATAGTTTCAGAAAGTTCATCCCTCAAGGGTGGCATTCTCCAAAAAAATAAGTTCTTGAATAGGATAGATGAAGTTGTATTACTTAACCTTCACAGTTATCGGTGGAATGAAAGTCCTAACCTTCCTACAATGCTAGAGGCTAACAAAGTTATTTTAGAAGTTCACTCAGGTGAATGACTCTTTTCTGGATGGAATCTACTAGAAGCCTCAGATTATGCTCAGAAGTAAATCTCCCTATATGTACAAAATATTTAAGAGGTCT
>WOGR01011034.1:0-10702 GCA_015342045.1 Leptinotarsa lineolata
TGGATGGATGGATGGATGGATGGATGGACGAAAGAAGGGAGGGAGGAACGGAGGGAGGAAGGGAGGGAGAGCGGGAGGGAGGGATGGATGGATGGATAGATAGATAGATGGATAGATAGATACCAAGAAGTAAAGCTCTTGGTATTTCACAAGGATTTAAGGCAATATACTGGAATCATTGTCATTCTTGATGGATATCAATAACTCACCAGATTATATGCATACTGATTGCTTCGTTTTGCATGCAGATGAGTTGTCAGTGGCTTTGATAGTAGCAACAAAGTGGAGTTGGATAATGAAATAATTATTATTCTCCATGAAAAATGCAGTGATTGCTGAATTGCTAGCATATTGACAGTAGATAACAACAAAAACGTTTTCATGCAATACTTGACAATGCAGGCAACTACAAAAATTTTAGGAACATATTTGGACACTATGATATTACTGGGTGATATACTTTTGATCAGTTGTCTTTCGAAGTAGTCGAATGACTTCGTGAATTGCTCATAATAATCAATTTGGAATACAACCATCGATTTATTGAGTATGTTGAATTTCAATGCCATTTTTCTCACCCAATACTTTTCATAGTGTCATGTATCGAATCTGTTTTTTTGTTAACCAGCTATCGCCCTTCTACGAACGGAAATCTTCGAAGTAGAAACTTGTGTGAACTGAGAATTAACGAGGTCTTACCTTTCAACGTGCGATCCTTAGTACGAGTTGGAAGGTAGGCAGTAATCGTCTTTCATTGAAGTTTCACATTGCGTCAATTACTACCGAATACGTACTTTTGTTTGCATCTGCTGTTCCTTTCGAATAGCTACCTCTAAATTATCAATTCGATATATCTCTGAAAATACCTCACAGAAACTAATTGAACCAAGTTTACTACCTCACGTTTTCTAAAATACAGTTTGTGTTTGTATCAAACTAGACCGCAAGTCTCAGGAGCCACAATAGTTGTCACAGAAGTCATCGATAATTCCTGAACCAATAGTACCCAATCATATTTTCTTGCCATACCTTCATTTCAGTAGCACAAATAATTTCGCTGCGGTTCATCAAAATATCATGAAAGTCGAGAAAAAACAGAAAACTCAATTTGCTGAAATAGTTGCCTTGATTGATTTGTTTCACCTTTATGTTTTCAACATCACTGAATGGAATATTTTTATTGTTGATCGTGAGTTTCAGAAACTGTATTTCATTCGAAACTATTTATAGAGGTGCACAATACTGCAGAAAAGTTCTGAAGGCAAATTTTTCACAAAAAAGTTCTTTGTCTTTGCACTACAAATAGTTCTAAAGAAAGAAATATTGTAGTGAGGGCATATATTCCCAAAGGCAGCAAAACTTGCGTTTCAATAAATCAGCATGTATTTAATGAAACGTATTTGCTGGCATATAAGCTGACAGACTTTCAAGCGGTGCAAGAAATTGCTTTCTAGGATTTTTCTAGCACGAGTTTTCACATGCATTAGTTTCTGAGTGGAGGCATTTTGTTCACGAAAAAGTTTGAAAAGAAAATCTTTCAAGTGGCCAAATTTCAAATTTTCTGTAATACGTGTTAGTTTTGTCAAATATTTCATTTCACTTATTCAGTATGATATTATACTCGAAAAACATGATGTTCATTTTATAATAATATCAGTAGTTTACTGAATTCTCAAATTATATATTCTCCGGTATTAAGTTTCACTGCATTGACAAATAGTAAAATTATGGAAAAGAGAGGGTTTGGATTTCTACTTAAACAATGTGGAAATTCTACACAGAAAGAAAGAAAACAATTGATTTCTCCACAAATATGTGTTGATCGTGCAGGGAAGTAACTTTCAGAAACAAACTGAAAGAAAAAACATTTTCTCATATTAACAATGAATTACAGGAGAGAAGAAATACCTCCGGAATAACTATTTTCATAAAAACCTTGGATTATACAAGAACACTTCTAGATGTGAAACATCTATAGCCGCACGTGAAACCGATTGCTGAAGTGACGACGCATACCGTGGCGATAAGTCGCCATGTGCAAGTTGCTGTGTGATTCTCATTTCAGTCAGTCAGTCAGACACTCAGTCAGTCAGTGAGTTAGTCGATCAGTCCGTCAGTTAGTCAGTCAGTCGGTGAGTCAGTCAGTCGGTGAGTCAGTCAGTCAGTAAGTAGGTCACATAGTGAGTCAATCAGTCGGTCAGTGAGTCTTTCAGTCGGTCAGTCAGCCAGTAGGATGATTGGTCGGTTGGTCGGTAGGACATTTAGTCCATCAGTCGATCGGTCCGTCAGTCCGTCGGTGACTGAGTCAGTGGGTGAGTCAGTGAAACAGTCGATTGGTCAGTCAGTGATTCAGTCAGTCGATCAGTGATTCGATGAGTCAGTCAGTCGGTTAGGTAGTCGGTCAGCACGTCAGTGAGTCAGTAAGTCACTGAGTCACTCAGTCAGTGAATCACTGAGTCAGCCAAAAAGTCAGTCAGTCAGTGAGCCAGTAGATCAGTCAGTGTGCCAGCCATTCAATGAGTCAGCTACCCAGTCATTCAGTCAGTGGGTGAGTCAGTGAAACAGTCGAATGGTCAGTCAGTAATTCAGTCAGTCGGCCATTGATTCGATGAGTCAGTCAGTTGATTAGGAAGTCGGTCAGCACGTCAGTGAGTTAGTTAGTCACTGAGTCACTGAGTCAGCCAAAAAGTCAGTCAGTCAGTCAGTCAGCCAGTAGATCAGTCAGTGTGCCAGCCATTCAATGAGTAATTTAGTGAGCCAGTCAGTCAGTAGATAAGTCAGGGGGTCAGTCAGATGACGAGTAGACCAGTCAGTCAGTGTGTCAGTAAGCCAGTCAGCTAGGAAGTCATTCAGTGAGTCAGTCAGTCGATGGATCAGTGTTTCAGTTGGTCAGTCACTGAGTCAGTCAGTCAATGGGTTAGTGAGTCAATCATTCGGTCGGTCAATTAGTGAACCATCCAGTCAGTCAATGGGTCAGTTAGCCAGTCAGTCAGTCAGTGAGTGAGTTAGTTAGTAGTTTGATGAGTCAGTTATTCGATCATTCATTTGGTGAGGGAATCGTGAGTAAGTGAAACGGTGAGTCAGTCAGTTAGTGAGTCAGCCAGTCAGTCAGTGGGTCAGTTAGCGAGTCAATCAGTCAGTCAAAAGTTCAGTGAGTCAGTCATATGTTCAGTCAGTGAGTGAGGCAATCATTCAGTCAGTGAGTCGGTGAGTCAGTGAGTCAGTCAGTGAGTCAGTGAGTCAGTCAGTTAGTCAAGTGTCAGTCAGTCAAGAGTCAGTCAGTTAGTCAGTCAGTCAGACAGTGAGTCGGTCAGCCAGCCAGTTACTCAGTGAGTAAGTCATTGAGTCAGTCAGACGACGGGTAATTCAGTCAGTCAGTCAGTAAGTCAGTCGGTGAATCACTGAGTCAGTCGGTCAGTCAGAGGGTGATTCGATCAGTTTTGAGCCAGCCAGTAAGTCAGCCAGATAGTCAGCGAGTTAGTCAGCCAGCCAGTCAGTCATTCGGTCAATCAGTTAGTAAGACAGTCAGTGAGTTGATGAGTCAGTTAGTGAGTCAGCCAGTTGGTCGGCCGGTTGGTCGATTGGTCGATCGGTCGATCGGTCGATCGGTAGATCGGTCAATAAATGGTATGGAGAGTCAACTATGAGAAGCCTCTTGTGAAAGACCCCACTCATCCTTTTGCATTTTGAGAAAGAGACGTGGTTCCCCGGCTCGAGGTGCAGGAGACGTGAGAGCTCTCTTCTTCGGAGATCTGGCGGCTCTCACTCTTCGTTTGGGAGCTCCATTGGATTCGTTGCATTTTAGGGAAAAGAGCCTTCCTCTTTCTTGTGAGGGAGAGACGTGAAGGTCCCTATATAAAAGAGGTCTCTTGAAGGTCTAAAATGCCGGAAATTCATTTGCAGTTTCATTACCAAACTGCGATACCATTTTTGTGCATGCGAGAGGATGTCGTTATACATTTACTCTTATTTTTCCGGTTTGAAAGGGAATATGGTCGACCGAAAATCTTTCCAAAGCAGTATTATGACATAATTATTCAACTCCGTAAATTACTCCAATTTTTAATAGCATCAACTCAGTCTATGCTGCAAGGTTCATCTTTTCGAAATGTGTGTCAAAACATGTGTGTGAAAATGTGTGTCATGTCCGCATTCAAACAAATTTTCGTCCATAGACATTTTTGTATTCTTCAAAAATACAAGTGACAGTTCGTTTTGAAATAAATATCATTCCCATGGATGAATTATTATTGAAAATTAAATGTACTATGTTTTTACGGAACACGTATGGGTTAATTTCATTTTATTATGTGATAACTGTACGTCGCATCGAAAAAAAAATCATAAATCAATTTTCTAGTGAGGAGATGAAGAATGAGGATGAAAATAATTTTTACTTCATTTTGAATCTAGAAAACAGCAGAGGAAGATCATTTTTTCTTTCAAAATGATTCAGTGCAAATTTCACGAAGGTAGTTCACCAAAAAACAAGTTTGCTGTACTGTGATATCCTTTTGGTGAAGGGAGAGATTTGTCGTAGTTCACCTACTGAATGTGAATCCACGTTGTTGACTTATTGGATATTTTCAAAATGACACTATGAAAATTTCGTACAAACTTCATTGATAGTATTGAACGAAATCATGATTAGGAAGATTCTCACAACGTGTAGACAAAAATATAATGGTAAATAACGTTTCCGAAAGATTCCCTGAGAAATCTATCTGATTCCATAAAGGCTTCTGTTCTTCCAAAGGACAGCAAGAAATTAAATGTTTGATTCATCAATTCTGAATCAGTAAAAAGTCGTACTCATTTTCATTTTAAACGATGCAATCGAAAATAAGAAGACCGTCAATCTGGGATTGTATTATCCCAAATTTCATGAGAACTCGTTCAACTCCTCCGAATAATTGATTCATCTTTTGTTTCAGGTTCCACGCACATGTCCGATCTTCGATTGTTATCGGCAGGTTGAACGATAGCGATCGGAACATCAATCAGAATAGAAAACGTTTCGAGTTCTTCGAAGAGATACCGACGGTTCCAGGCCCGTAATACCCTTGAGTCTAATGCAGGCTACCGCCTAGACCTCAATACGAAAGAAGTTTTTCAGTTATTCAACGAAAATACAATGGTAGAAATTATGAACAACTTAGTTGAATGAAAAAGTCTCAAGTACAAGTGTCAAAAGATACATTGAAAAATAGTTTGTCAATGTTCATCAATATACGTTTTAAAATCTGAGTCATCAAAATATACAATGGATATCAAATAATTTCAGGTAGAATTTATATGTTACCAGATGAAAATACACCAACCTAGACTGTGCGTATTTCTGGATTGAGCTAAAGCTTTCGATGGTACATCATACAGAAAAGAATGTTTGGAAAATAGAGTAGTGCGAGGTATATCTCTTGAGTACAGTAAACCTAAAATAGTGACATGGATGGTAACCTAAGGAACTATTCTTTGACCTCAATTGTTGTCAATGTATATGGATGACTTTTCTATGAAGACAATTTGTACAGTTTTGCAGTTGATGCAGCCATCTTATCAACAAGTCGTACAGAAAATCACCCAAGGAATAAATGTATGAAGATCTATTACGGATCTTTGAATGGTTTCAATACGAAAAATTGAAGAACAACCTCAACGAAACCCATTTTGTTCTCTTTATGAGAGATATTTTCCAACTCTTGATACTCTAGCTCTGAGAAACAGTACATTATCAGTACTGCAGCTTTGATTAGTATTGTGCTGTACATTTGGCACAGCAGCAGTGGTTAATCTGAAAAACCATTTGAAGTACTCCAAAAAGTTATTAAAAATAATTCAAAATGAAGTAATACATAGCCAAAATATAGCTTATTTGGACAATCAAAAATATGAGACAAATATTACACATCCACAATAATTCAATCAATTTCACATATAAAAATAAATTTGTTCGGATGTTCACAAAACATCATTCACAACACTGGTAGCAATTTTGGTGAGATTGTGAAAACTGAAGTAATGAAGAAAACAGTAGACCAACGCTGTTACACCTATTTGGCTAGTAAACTGTTATACCTGTTACTGTGTATACAAAAAAATTATATGGTTAGCAAATTCAGTCTTTGAGTTCATTCAGAAATTATCAAAAGAGCATTAAATATTGACTAGTCATTTACTCAGAGAGTGTCATCTCCTAATTTCACTCAGTTATACCAATTCTCGTGTTTTCCATTTCTTGAGTATTTCATTTATCTCAATCATCAATACTACTTTTTAGTTTTCATTAATACCACCAACAACAATACGGTGTTTATTCAGGCGCTTCCTGTTTCTGAATTTAAATAAAACAAAGTGTAGGTGAGATATAAAAATTTTAATCGTTTGAGAGACCTATCAACATCGTTGAAATAACAGCCACGGCTTATCTAGGTGCAGCGCATCCAAAACGTTTTTCTATGAGTCTGGCAGCTGAATTTGAGCGATGGTACGGGTTATTTTGGGTTTGAGGACCGCTGTGGTTTATGGCTGACTTACATACGTCTGCAACTTGAGAAAACCCCACAAGGGAAAGTCTCACCAGGTCAAATCGCACTATCTCAATGGCCACTTCACAACATCCCCACGTGAGATGACCATGCCCTTAAATCGCTCCTGTAGAATATCCAATGTGACAAGAGCTGTGTGGCACGTAGCGTCGTTCTGTTGACACCACATGTCGTTGGTGTCCAGATCATCCAATTCAGACCAAAAGAAGTTGGTAATCCCAACCTATGGTGCTCTCCGTTAACAGTGATGGCCTGGCCAACATTTTTCTCAAAGAAATATAGTCCGATGTTGCCGCCAGCTCATGATCCACACCAAGGAATGACTTTTCTGGATGCATTGAACGCTCTTGGATTTCATGTGGATTGGTATCGTCCCATATTAAACAACTTTGTTCATTCACGTACTCATTCATCCAGAAATGGGCCTCATCGCTGAAGATGAGTTTTCGATAAACATTAGGGTCAGTTGCCATCTGCTCTAGAGCCCATTCAGCGAACACATGTTGTTGTCTATGGTCGTTTACCATCAGTTCCTGGGTCAGATGAATTTAGTACGGGTGCAGACCCAAGTCACGATGCGAAAGGAATTTGCCAAGTTATGGTATATAAAAGACCAAATTTTTGTAAGCGACGCAAAATTGACTGCTTTGGTTTCTCTTGCACACTCTCGCAGACAGCGGCGACGTTTACAGCAGATCTTGCGTTTCGTCGACGAACGGGTCATGGTAGATCATTTAGTGAACCAGTGGACGCAAAATTATTCATCACATTGCGAATAGTCCTCCCGGTAGGACGATTATGGCGACCGTAAAATGGGCGAGACGTGCGATACGTTGCTCGAACAGAACACTTATTATGATGAAACAATTTTATTATTTGCGTCTCTTGTTGAGTGCTGTATTTGTCTATGGTGATTTGGCAAAACAGACTGAATAAATGACAACTGATTTGGAAGATGTAGATTCAACAAGATGACCGTTATCAATTGTTAAAGTTTGAAAGTCCCTATTGGAAGACTCTATAGGATGTATTTCACTAGAATGTAAGTATATATCATAGAAACAATACTGTTGTCAGAGCACAGAAATATAATCATGGCTCATGCGCAACCAAAATGTCATATTTGGTTATCTCTGCATTTATCTACTTTACTATTCGTGAATGTGATGAATTGATATTTTTCTTCATTTTATTTTCGGTAAAGTCAATCTTTTACTTCGGTTTTCAACTGAAAAATCGCTGTTTTAATGGAAATAAAGTATGATTATTACTGAACCCGGGTTGGATTTTCATCAAGTATAGGCTGATTTCATCACATATATGAAGTTGGCAAATCCTTGAGTTTTTTTAACGAAATACTCCCTTGATTTGTGAAATTTGACAGTGTTGCTCGTAGTCGAAATTCTTTCATGTGTCGATGGAACATTCTTCATTCAGATAATAACTATTGCACCTTCTTTGAATGATAGTTGAAGATAATGTTCCGTATGCGCCCACTTTCAATGTTTGACTAGGGCATAAATAGGTGGTAATCCGGACCTGACAAATCCTTCTTGTGCGGATGACAACTGACATACGCCGATCCGCCTGATTCATGGTGCCGTCATACGGATGATTCAGTTTCGTTGGTCTGTGTCGTCTTTTGCTGCTTCGCTGACTACCAAGGTAGATAACTTTTGATTTGGTTCAATAGGTTTTGAATGATTGGTTCGAATATACCGATTCTGAGAACACACGTGGAATTTAATTTCACTTCTACTTTTTTCAAAAAACAATGAATCATACGAAAGGTCCAGTGTAAAAATAAGGGGGGTGCATATTTTGTCAGAAGTGAGATTTCAATGGCATTTGTTGGATGGTGACTTGAATTATAAACTCAAAGAGTGAGGAGAGAAAATATTATCATGTTCTACTGAAAATTACGTTGAAAATTATTTTCTGCAGTTGGAGAGCTATTTTTTCAAGTTCATTTCTGTTTACTGTTTTCTATGATCATCACGTTGTTCTCATCGGCTTCAGCCTACTCTTGTTCATATTATAAATCAAAATAGACACATGTGTGGATGTAGAAAAAGCCTTTTGGACTTCAAATTCAAAATTACCTTTTTACCAGAATCTGTTAAAATGATACCTCAACTGAAAATCCCGTTGAAAATTGTTTTCTGCAGCTGAACAGCTATTTTTTCAAGTTCATTTCTGTTCACTGATCTCTGTGATCATCACGTTATTCTTATCGGCTTCAACTTACTCTTGTTCATATTATAAATCAAAATAGACACATGTGTGGATGTAGAAAAAGCCTTTCATACTTTAATTTCGAAATTATCTCATTACCAAAATCTGTTGAAATGATTCCTCATCATTCAATGAGTGTTTCTGTCACTTACACTTTTGTTTAAGACTACTAAATTTTTCTCAAATTCCATTTTTATGAGGTGAAATATTCAATAGTATGCAAAGCATAGTATCAAATAGTGCTTTATGCTGAGATGGATGTATCATTTTATCAAGGAAGTATTTAAAATTGTGTCATGTGACAGTACAGAAAATTTTGAGTTCGTCACCTCCATCTCATTATTTGATGAAATTATTTGGATGGTGAATGAAATTGTCGAGTTAAACAAAAATGATTTCAAAATTTGTGTGAATTATTCACCCACGACCTCTTAAAAATGAAAATGAACACAAAATCCACATAACTAAAGAAAATTTTGAGTTTGTCGCCTTCATCTTACTGATGAAGTTATTCAAATGGTGAATGAAATTGGCGAGTTTAAAAAAGGAAAATGGTTTAAAAATTTGAATGAATTATTCACCCATGACCTCTTGAAAATGAAAATGAGCACAAAGTCAACATAACTAAAAAAAAATTTTGAGTTTGTCGCCTCCATCTCATTGATGAAGTTATTCAAATGGTGAATGAAATTGGCGAGTTTAAAAAAGGAAAATGATTTGAAAATTTGAATGAATTATTCATCCACGACCTCTTGAAAATAAAAATGAGCATCAAGTCAACATAATTATTCAAGTCGTCAGTTTTTCGATGAGATTATAAGTTTCACCAGTACAAAAGGAAATATAATTATTGGGGATAAGGTGAGCATATCTTGAGGGAACTCTGTGCTATCTGTATCTGTGAAGTTTGCTGTCGACAGCAAAACAAAATATTGAAATTGTAATCTTTTCTAATAGATCGTTCGTTGATTATTGATTATGAGAGAAAAAGGGTTGAATACAATTTGAATTCCTGTGGAACACTTCCAGTGATAGTTACTTCTATTAGAATTAGACGTTGACAATGTCCACCTCGTGGAAACATGAGTACACCGACAAGAATTGAAAATTATGTACAGCAGAAAATTCCTTTTGCTGCATAGAAGATGCCCTTGATGTTTCATGAAAATATACAAGTCATGAAAAAACTTCGAAACGTTTGAACTCCGTAGTTTAGAAGAAGACCTTCTGGGATGAATAGTTGAATGTGCAGTTATTTCATCAAAAGTGACTCAAAAATTATCCAATTGAATGTTAGCAAGCTATTAAAAAGCAAATTGCATGAACGGATTAACCTCGAAGCAGTTTTTACTTTCTGGTAATATCGAATATTGATTTCATCAATATTTTCCATTCAGTTTATAACATTCCAGGATATTTCAACATGTGTCCCAATTTCTCGTTATTCAGAAACCCACGCATTTTTTGACGTTTATGATTGACCATCCGCCACTATACTTTTGAAACACAGTTTGTAATTTTCCATACTATATCACTGCAGTAAAAAAACCTTGACGAATTTGTTTCAGAAGAATACCGAAGAAACTGATAAGACGTTGACATTTTCTTCTATTCCAACAGTTGATGGAAGTAAAATATTCAAAAAATGTTTATCTGAAGAAAGGTTGGTTGGGTAACAGGATCAACTTTTTCTTGAAAAAACAATTGTTTTCTTGTCGACGTTTCGAATTCAATCAAGTTCTTCTTCAGTGGTCTCGGTAGTGTAGAGGTTAGCACATCCGCCTTTCAAGCGAAAGACCGGCGTTCGATTCCCCGCCGGGCCACCGTGCTGGGTAATCGCAGGTTAAAACGTAAGGCCTCGTTAATCCATTGCTCGCACAAGTTTCGACTTCTGAGGGCTGACGTTCGTCAGCTGGTTAACG
>WOGR01011035.1:0-10702 GCA_015342045.1 Leptinotarsa lineolata
TACCCTTGTACACGGATACCGTTCCAGAGAGGGAGTATCAGGATCCCAAAGAGTATCGTTAGTCTGTTTGGAATTTTACTAACCTCTATGTTGTAAAGAGAGAGAGGATGTCATTTCAAGTTTGTGATATTGGTCTTATTTCCTGTTGCTTCTTGGGGGACAATATAAGAAAGGCAATAGGTTGCACCACACCCCTTTTTGTATGTATAGTAGTATACACATGTTCAGCCCTAAAAATAGTCGTCGACCAGGCAAGTTCAATTAATCACGTCAGAATTTCCGGCAAGTTTGAATAACGAAATTACGGTTTTCTTGCAAGTTGGAAGTCTACCGTATGAGGTAAAATAGACATAAACTTTCTTTTGAGTTTCCAACGAGATATCTCGTAGTTTGAGTTTCAGCTATTATAAACGAGATATTTTGTTTTAAATTTTGCTTTATTGTTTTTTGCTTTACTTTCATGTTACATGTTCTATACTTGGTTATTTGTTGGGTTCATAAACGTACCCGTTCATCCTTTTATTTTTTTGTCCGTAATATGAGCTTTATCTGAAAAAATGACTCAATAATTGAGCAAGTCCCGCACCATTTCAGATTAGGGGAGAGGCCTATAGCCAAAACTATCAGTGTACAGCCTCGTTTTGGAGTGAAAGAAAAGTACAAGGTTTGGTTAGATTTCAAGAAGACCTTCTCTTCGTGCAGGAGGCCGAATTCAAGACTTTTTTCGGATTTGCCTTAACGTTCTAAATTTGATGCGGAGAAATCCGCATCTGGTGACAGCCGGTGCTAATTTCAATTTTAATAAATTTTTGACCATAACACATTTTTTTTGACAAGTTCCTACACAGTGTTGTTACTTGTTAAAAGAAACCTACGTTGTTACATTGCTGGATTTAACTCCCAGCGACTACTGGCTGTTCACAGCCTTAAAAAGTACTCACCGGTAAATATTTCGCCCAAATGGAAGGGTTACTGCTGAAACAGACCTATTTTGCGGTAAAAAATAAATCTTTCTACAAAAGTGTTACTGAATGTTAGAGCGTCGCTGGAATGCTTGTGTGGCTCTTGATAGAGATTACGTTGATGAATGAAGCCAATTATTACTATATTTTTTGAATCAGTACGAATGATTTCAAACCCCAGGTGGAATTCATTCGTTCATCCATAAGAAAATATTTCACACGAACGAATCTACTACATTGCTATAAGGCGGCAATATAATGTCTTCAGGCTGTATTATATCGAACAAACAATGCGGTGTTACATGGGGAAATAGTGATTTTTGCAGTTGCCGGTGAATGCATGGCAAACATTAAGCCACATATTCAAAAAATAATCTCTCCTAAAGAACAATTCTTTTATGGAATCTTTTTTATCTTCTCATTCACAACTATTGATTTCAACATGTGCCTCCATCCATCGGCCAAATTTCTAAAGATTTACGAATACGTTAAAATAGAAATAGCGGCCGCATCGAAACTAATTATGCCATGGGTGAAAAATAAGTATTCGATTGCTTCAGGGGTTGAAACAAATTGGAAGTTAAAAGGTCCCCGTAACAGTTTCTCCATATTTATCTACAAAGACAATCCATATTATGTGTGACGTATAATAAACAAATCTTTCGACTTCTGTTAACTGAAACTATATAAATGATTATTCAATATCCTCAAACAACCCAGGTATTTGATTACTTCAATGTTATGAGTTTCTTTCATCTTTTCGTTCCTGCTTAGTATTACGTTACCCTACTTTTCAATTGTGATCACAATCATTCCACCCCTAGAAACCTCAACCATAATTTCAAAATTGCATAGGCTTTCTGGATTACTCAATATGTTTTTCAGACGCGTATTTGTTTATGAATTATTCATTATAATTATCAGCCTATGTTTGAACCGAAGCGAAATGGAAATCAACGAAACAGTGACAAGCAATCACTTAACATTGAACAGCATTCAAATTATAATTTCCAATACCACTCAACTGCCTTCACTTACCTCTGCTCCAAACTGTCAGTCCTGGCACTTTTGTACCCGCTGTCATTCATACTGCTATCTTGTCTCAACGAGGGAAGTGAATCCCATGGCGATCTTTTGTGTCCTTGAGGTACGCCTTGTCCAGAACTGAACGTCGAGCTTCCCGATCTCCAGCCATCAGAATGTCTAAACCACTGAGCTCTGCTGGATTCCCCAATGCAGGAAGCACATCTGGAGCTGAAACTGTTAAAATATGTTTCTAATTCATCGATCCTTTTTGCCTTTCAATGTGAACAAAAAACTCATTTCATGAAAAATTTTGATATTTGAAAAAATTTCAGAGTAATGAATTGAATCAGACTTTTTGTATATTCGTCGTTTTTATCTGTTTCATTGAAGCTACAGGAAAATTGTTAGCAGCTGTTTAGTTTCCGGAACATAATTGACTCTACAAAATTCACGACTTTCAAAATGATATTATATTTCTTCGAAAAAAGCACCGATCATGCCATGCACACAGACAGACGACAATTTTTTTCAGAAATTTCAATGATTCATTCCGAACAATTTCCCCAAAATAACGTATATCTTCAAATCTTCAAATCAAGTATATCATCACTTAGGCACCATGAATGTTAACAGGTAAGTTCTCGTTCTGATTCTATGCAATACTGTTATTTACATATATTCAAAAATAGATATGAAATTTTATTTCTTAGCCACATATCTACACAACATAAGAAATGAAACAAAATCGAAAAATGTAAGTGTAACAATTCAATAGAGCAAAAAAACTTGAATTATCACTTCTTCACATATAGGAAAAATTTTTGAGTAACATTAAACTATTAAGATGATTTCCTTCATTCAAGAATATTGTAAAAAACCCAGACTTTTTTTCCATGATGCATTGAATTTTCAAACATCATATCTCAATATGCAAACAACTAGTTATTCGAAAATACTGAATTATCTCAATAACAATTTATCCACTTCATAGGGTTGTATTTGTACATTTGTTTTGTAATCATAATTTCATGTAAAATTTTTACGAATGAACTTCATAATTATTATTATTGAACAAAAATCTTCGTTTTGTTTGAAGATGTAAGGGTTGCATTCCTCACTTCAATGACATTAAATTCCGGGAAGAATTTTCTCGCAATAGTATATTATTACGTTATTTCAAAACATGAAATTGTCGTATTTCGTCGAGTAAACACAAAATGATCGACTGTCTAGACAGTATAAATGTTTAAATTTCCTTCATTTGATTCTTTGAAGATTGACTCTTACAGCATGTTGATTGTAAATTCCCTCAAATACTGTTTCTTTATGCTATTACTGAAATAAAGTCGTTGATTATCATTATCATCATTCATATTGAATACATTTCACAAAAAAAAATTTTCAGAATTGAGTGGTGCAATATTTTCTGAGCAAAACAATTTTTGAGAATTGATATATCACCTTGAGTTATGGTCACTCAGATATCCTCGTTCTCTTTCCCTTTCTTTTTCTCTTTCTCGCATGAGTTCATTTCTATCGCTATAGTACCCATCTCTTTCTCTATCTCTATCTATCGTTTTATCTCTGGAGGAACTGATTCGATGTGATAAAGGTAAAGTGGATGACTTGTTCATGGAAGCACTAGATGATGGCCCTGAAAAAAATTATTGTTATAATTTCTTCTCAGAATGCGTAAAATAATAATAACGTTACCATTCACAGGAAACATAATATGTTCATAGCAGAATATAGATTACATTAAAGTGTCATAACAGTATCAAGAAAAAAATGATTCAATGGGTATTAAAAGGAGTAGTAAAATCTGATATGCTGGTATTCTTTAAGAAACTTTTTATGCTTATTTATGCATATAATTATGCCCATCTGAATTCCGTTTTGAATTCTCTCATACATCGATCTATAAGACTCACTGACAACCACAACAGATCCAAGGAACTATACAAAGTCAAATTCGCTCTTCATCAAAATAACTATCCCGTCTCCCAAATCCAAAGATCCATTCAACAACAGCAAGCATAAGCCCAAACCCCGAAACACCCAAGAAATACTCAATGAACAGATGACTAGCCAGAAGATTTTTTTTTCTCTCTTACATCCATAGAGTTACCGACAAAGTAAGCCAAATTCTGATGTATAACGTAAGAACAAAACATAAGAACGCAGTCTTTGCGAACACCCAAGGTCACGATACGCAATGAGGCAAAGGGCATACATACAGACCTAATACAATGTTCTATCTATCCCAAAACTTACATCGGCCAGACCAATCGATGAATTTCCAACAGAGCCTATGAATATGAACTAGCTTTTCGCAAATCAGATAGATCTAGCCTCTTCAAACATCATATTGAAACAGGCCATAAAATTTATTATGATAATACATGATTGGTGTATCAGAAATAATACAGAACCGGGAATAAAATCCAGTGGCATCTTCGTGAACTCTGTTCTAGACCTACACATTGTTAACGATTTTTGAATAATTTTCAAACCAAGCGTAACTATCACTCCATAACCGTATAAATTTCTTAAGAGAATTTGGTGAATAACTGTGTCAAAAGTCTCTCCAATTTGAAGATAGCATACCATGATTTCAATTGTAATCTATATTTAATGTTATTTCTGTGATTCGATGTGAAGTGGCTACTTCTGTTTCTCAGAACTTTCGAAGGCTGTTCTGATATTTACTCAATAATTTGGATTTTCTAAGGAATAGATGATTCGCTTTTCCATTAATCTTTCTAGAATTCGTTATATTTTTGTTGGCATTCATATTGGTTAGTGGAAGGATTTGGATATGTAATTGGCAGTGTTGAATTACAATCATTAATAGAAATGTATCAATGATTTTTCACTTACTTTTTCTAGATGGATAAGGACTCCTTTGTGTTGATCCCGGTAGACTTTCCGCAAATTCTGAAAAAAATTGGATAAAGTGTAAGTAACTGACAATTGAATAATACAAAGATATTCATAAGGTTCAATTACTGCGGATTTTTTCGGATTTCATGATTATACCGATTTTTTCACAATGGTGTAAAAGGAAAAAAATATATTTTCAGACCATCAAAAAATAGTTCTTCTCTTTTATTTCGAAATGAAACAAGAAAATTTGATATTCAAAAAGTAATGCAAATTATGAATCATCAAACAATAAAAATTGATTGGCGCTCCGGGGCGACTTGATTGATTCCAGTGGCGCATTTGCTTTTTCAACTGCAGGAAAACCTGGAAAAACCTCTAGCCCCACATCATCTGAAGATCTTGATCTGCCAATTTTCCTCCTTTCATAAAACAAAATGTAGGGTGTCTCCAGAGGCTTTAATGAATTCAAAACATCACCAGAAAATTTTGTGACACGACTATCATCAAACTCAAGCCAGTTCGTTTCATCCTTCAACAAAGCGTGAACAATGACTGCATGAAGGTTATAATAGTGGTCTGCTAGATTGAAATGTGAATCTATGTCTAACCTTTGTCACTAACTTTTCTGGCGAAATCTTGAATTTATTGAAGCCTCTGGAGACACCCTACATTTTATTCTATCAAAAAGAGAACATTGGCAGATCAAGTTCTTCAGATGATGTGGTGCTGCAGGTTATTTCAGGTTTTCCTGCAGTTGAAATAGCAAATGCGCCACTGGAATGAATCAAGTCGCCCTGGAGCACCAATTAATTTTTATTCTTTGATGATTTCATAATTTTTATAACTTTTTCAAACTTTTACATTTTTATAGTTGAGCATATTGTTTATTTTATTATAGTAAAACTCTTTGTAAAGAGGAGATGGAAAAGTAGAAAGTCAATATACAAGTAATCCATTCTCGAAGTTTCTCATTGAGTCAGTTCTAATTTTCTGTAAAATGATTGCTGCGGCTGCTACCACTTGTTTCTATTTTTATGCTTTTTACCTTGCTGAAATTGTGTTTTCAATATTCTAGTAATAACCATTTTTTTCCTATGAATTTTTTTTGAAAATTCGGTATCCTGTTTGTTAAAATATTTCGATGATACGATTTTTGATACAAAATGAGAACTAATATGGTGAGTGATATTATATGATTTCTTGTTTAAATTTTACTGAAAAAAATTAATTTTGTGAAAAGTTTTCAAAATGTTTTATTCGTGATTCATAACTGTCATTTCAGTACAGCATTGCTGAAATACCTATACAGGTAATTTTTGTATTGAGGTGAATAATTTTCAACGATGTAAGTAAAATCAACTTCTTCGTTATGGTTTTCTGAAAAAAGTGATGAAATTTTTTCAATTGAAGAATCACTAAATTAAATGTGAACATAATATATGATTTATTTAACGGTTTCTCGAAGCGGTAGTTATTCAAACTGGAAATTTCGATAGTGAATTTCAGTTCAATTGAAAAACCTGACCTTTTTATATCTATTAACGATTTTGTTTACATTCTTACAGCGAGAAAACTGAAAAGTGGACAGATTTACTGCTTTGTTCAAAAATCTAACTTAAATTTCATAACATATATTTGTCACTTCTGAGGAACGAATGAACAGGAGAAACAATGAGAAATAAATATTTTGAATATATTTTTCATTCAATAATATGTTGTTATTTATTATCACTTGTATAAAAACATTCGAGAGTGACCCATGAGTAAATATACAATATCTTCCTGAATAATAGAAGCGAATTTCATTTTCATTGATGATTGATTGAATGAAAACATTGTTTGAGCGGAAAATCGTACTCATTTTCTCACAAATCATCTGAATTATATCTATACAATGTATCAGAACGGACAGTATATGAAAACCCGAAACTGCAAGATATACAATGTCGATTAAATTAGAAAAAGTTTCCCATTTCAAAGCTTACTTTAATGACGTGTCAAAATTTATGATTTCGATTTGATGCTGAAAAGTTTCATTTCCTGGCAACAAATCTTTTATCGGCACATGGTTTTTCGGAGACTATATGTCGGATAAGAAATCTGTTAACTCGATCTTGGACCACTTGAATTTTTCTTTCAATATCTACCTAAATAACGTCAGAGAAACACTAAAACGAAATTGGTAACCTTCGGTTCCTTTTTAATTTGTACGAAACTGATTGAAATTCTTCAATTTCAAAACTTAATTTCAATGAGCTCTAAGATGGGCATCTTTTTTTTGATCACTTTGTATATCTCCGATTTTTCTATGATGACTCTTTTCATTCTTGGAAATAGCGTATATGTTGACCTTAACTCTTGAATGAAGATCTTTCACGTAATGGAAAATATTCACTGAGATGCCTATACATTGCTGTAGCGACTCATACGTGTATATTTTCATGCAAATCTGTGGACGAATATGGCATACTTGATTTCAGTTAAGCGGCCGCTATTAAATAAAAGCTATTTACCGTTAATATCGCTGTTCGTGTGACGGAACAGTGTTGCGTTCTCTACAAAGAGATTATGTGAATTGGGAGGCAGATGTGAATGGGTATGAGACTGACATAAACTACTATTTCAATTTTAAATCAATTCAAAAGCAAGCTAGTAAAATATGCAAGAACCAAGTTTTTCGGATATTCTAAGGATTGATTCAGGTACCATACATAACGTTA
Organism: Leptinotarsa lineolata; assembly: GCA_015342045.1. Classification (NCBI taxonomy): domain Eukaryota; kingdom Metazoa; phylum Arthropoda; class Insecta; order Coleoptera; family Chrysomelidae; genus Leptinotarsa; species Leptinotarsa lineolata. The sequence goes on from WOGR01011035.1 coordinate 7,595, forward strand.
TCACTTTTATAAAACCCACACAAGAAACAATGATGCCTCACTTTACCCAATGGTCAATAAACTATCCAAATAGCGAACAACTGATCAAATGTATTAATTACTAACAGAAATAATTTTCCCAATTTGACACAATCTTAATGTCAACGAACGGTGACTTATGCTTTTTTGTGGTAACCTCTTCATATTCGTATCATTATTTATCAAGAATCAATTGATGACTAAAATAAATAGATATATCGATTTATGGCACCATCTTGCAGTAACGGCAGAACTACCTCAATTTGTATACAATTTCTGAAACAAAAGCGCATCCCAGAATCCACCAGTGCATAGACAGCTTAATACTCACCTAGGTTTTCCATACTCTGCGTTAAAAGTGCCTCAAATGTGTGTAGACTGTAACTTTCTGCATCCATTCCTTTGGCCAAAGTGTTCCTCAGGTGCATTTCGTATTCTAACAGAAGCCTACTAGTAGGTGAACCAGGAGTTGGTGTTGTGGTTGAGTTCTGAAACTTGTTTTACTCATTATGGGTCATTTAGAATGCAGGTAATGTTTCTACTATAAAAGTTATTGCTATTACAGGAGAAAATTCAGTTACTTAAAATTGGAAGTAGAAACACCAACTGCTATATTGTTACCAACCTGATACAATCTAAAAGCTCTTGTATTTTGAAATCTGAATCCAAAATTCGTGACTTCAAAGCCTAATTGTAAAATGCCTAATGTTGAGGTCATCTATAGAGTTGATACATAACATTGAAAAAAATCCATCATTTCAGAGATAAGTTTGGGGTCGAAAAATATATTCAAACCTACTTGATTTCGCAACAACTTCCGTTGAGACATTTATTTATGCATTTCGTATAAAATGATTAGGAAAGACATATCGGCCTTATAAGATGAAATGTTTTTATTGAAAATCTATAACAAAATGAATGGGGTATAACTCTGCCTTATTCCCATCAAGAACTGCTTCTGAGATAACTAAATCAGAGAAAGAATTTTGGAAGCTGTAGTCGATTGAATTTCAAAAAGATAAATCCACAATTTCACTGGATTTATTAACATTTTTGTTTTTTTATAATCAAGCTCATTATACATTCATTTGCTCCAATTTCAGTATCATCAGAGACCATGATGATGTTGTTGCTGCTACCCAAATAGAAATTACGATATCGAAGTTTCAAATATACTAACAACTGGAGAGAGTTCTCTTCAGTTTTCGTCTGTATACATACCTAGAAATGTTCAATTATAAATACATTCAAATAATAATCTCACTCTATTGTTACAGTCGGCGTCAAACTTTCGTCTCTGGATAGAAACTTCTTCAGGACGCTAAAATAAAATCAAAATAGAAAAGATCCTGAAAAATCGACAATATTTATGAGTCAATTGAGTTTACGATGCTAATAAACTAATATTAAAAAAAGTTCATATGATTTCAACATCAATGAAAATGCGTTCAAATCATTTAACATTAGTAATGTCACATCCGAAGCTAACTGTAATGATAAAAGTGACATTGAAAATATTTTTATTGCTATCAATGTAACAAAAGTGCTTCAATCTTTTTCACTAACAATGTCACTATTGTCATTATATTCAACTTCGGATATGACAATACTAAGGCTTGACATCGTTTCCATCAATGTTGAAATTTTGTAAACTTTTTATATGAGTATCAGTTTGATATCAATTCACATGTGAGTATTGTTCATTTTCAGAGATGGTTCCTATTTCAATTTCATTTGAGGGTCCTGAAGAAGTATCTATCCAAAGACGGAAGCTTGGCGAACTGTAACTATAGAGTGAAACTATCAGTTTCCTGTATAGCTGTACATTACCATACTCCATTCCTTTCATTATATACAGGCCGTTATCTTCAGCTGATCCCACTATCGTTATCTCAGATATGAGAATTCTTTCAGTTTTACATTTTTTCATTCGTTCTTTGGTGATAATTTTTGTTTCACTCCATTCTATAGTGTGATCAACAGAATATGCTCCGCTATCCCGTTTCCTGCCATCTGTTTTCTAGGGGTCATGAGGTTTTACCTATATAATGTTTACCACAGAAACAAGGTATATTGTAAATACAATCTTTCGTTTTCTCAACCGTATTTTCGGGTTTAGTTTGTGTCAAAAGAGATCTCAGTGAGTTGATAGTTCTAAAAGTTGCTCCTTACATTATATATATATAACCGATGCATCTCAATTTCTCAGACAAACCGTGAACAGAAGATATGACGTTAGTTGCGAGGTATGTGTTTTGTTGATGGGTTCATGGTGATTGTGGGATCTGTATATGTTGTGTATTGCTTTTATCAACTTCATTGAGATCCCTTTCGAAACAAACTCAACCCGAAAATACGGTTGAAAAATCGAGATTTCAAGATCTCTAGATGTGAGAAAAAATGAACATCAAGAATATATGAGGAGAAGACAGATGGCAGGATCGAGAATAGCGAAGCATATTCTAAAATCAATTGGTGATCACGCTATAGAGTGGGATGAAATAAAAATTAATACCAAAGAAATACCAAAGAAAAATTTTAAAAACCCAAAAAATCCGCATATATTCTTTCAACGGGTAATACGTGTATTCCAGATAGCTCTGTGAAAATGAATCGAACCTGGTTGCTATTACTACAGAGAGAGATTGAAAACGGAAATATAAACCTTAACTGAGTTCCCAGAAAAAAATCCAATAGACATCATGTAGACTATAGCCTATTACGTCTAGACATTTCATTCTTTTGACATTGAAGAAATTTTGACCGATTCACAATTTAAGGCGAAAATTTCAAAGTGAATTTCAGATTCTGAAAACGAAAAAAGATTGTTTTCCAAAACGTTGACCACTAAAGAACGCTAAATATAAATATTCAAATTTTTTCCATTGATTATTTCACTTAGTAGGCAAAATTTATGAATACGACAAGTTACTGACTGATTGGACTCTTCAGTGGTCTATGTTACGCAATTCGTAAACTTTCCAATTCGTCCTTTATGACACTTCAACAGATTTTCTATTTATTTAGCTTTGTTCATCTTTCAGATTGTGGAAGATTATATACCCAAAAAAAAACAGTAGGTGATATTGA
>WOGR01011036.1:317-10702 GCA_015342045.1 Leptinotarsa lineolata
GACAAGTTACCAAAGATTGTTACCTATTGGTATCTAATTTAGTATATCCCTTTGATGTTTTCTTAGATGAATTGTCAATTTTTTTCTTGATAATTTTCGATCTAGTGCTGAAATAGTTGAATAATATCAAACTGTTATTTCCTTCACCTAATCCTGAAGATTCATTACCTTTGTATGTAAATAATTTTCATCTGAATTTAGTTTACTAAAATTCAGAATGGAGTCTTCAGATTCTAAGGATTGTAAGACTGTATCTAATTCGTTTCATTGCTTCGCATGATCTCGAGAAACCGTGTACTGGGTGAAGAAAGTTCCATATTTAACCAAAGCATAGAGGCATTCCCACGTGAGCACTAAATCCATCTTGCTCCAATGGTTACAAGTCTCTGCAGTCTTTTGAGGACCAACGGTTAGACCAGCCGCCCCAGATTGTACTCCTTCCAACAGAATCAGAGCAATAATTGTGAATATACTCTTTATATTTTTTATATATTACCATATTGTCCAAAGAAAATGAAGTTAATAATTGTTTCTATATTCATTTTGCCTTCCAATCCAAGCTAAGTACAAGTTGTATCTATCTCTTTGGTTTTGCGTTTTGCAACCTGGCGCCCAACTACTAGAATTAGTCAAGTAAACTCCTGGTTTATTTGATTAATAGTAAAGTAATCAGTAATAACTATCAATCAAGCCAGGTTTGAACTTACTCACACCCTCCCGTATCAAACTGAGCAGCCTATCAGCAACCAGTGTTGGCACCCCAAAATACTGAAATATCCAATTTGCCTTTTCAAATTTTGAGGGGTTACAATCTCTATGAATCAGTAGTACTAGTCTGTATCAGAAATTCCTTAGTATTTAACAAAAATAATTCTGAGTGAAAAGTGAGCAGGACGTCTCCCATGATAAGATGAACAGAAAACTCAAACGTGTCTCATCAAAGGTGAAGTAATATATTGAAATGCCAAGTTTTGAATAAAAACTCGCTTATTGTTTCCCAGCAGCGTTTTCTGCAATATATCCAAAAATATTCATAAAAGAAGAAGAAGAAAATCACTAACGAATTATGCAAATTATTCCTATTGACGCGATCATCTCATGTTTTTTGCAGTTAGGATGTCAAGCTATTTGAAATATTTTCCACAAGTTGTCTGTTCGAAAGTGTTGGCAAAAATATCATCTGAAGGATTCACAGAAGACTCAATCCACGAATTTCAGTGATAAAAAAGGCTCTACACCACTGATAAGACATTGGCTCCGGTTTCATTTTCAAATCAAATCAAATAAAATGTATTGTCTGTAGAACGTAAATCTCATTGACAAAGTCGTTTACAAATAAAAAGAACAAAAAAACGATTTTCTCAAGATATAACGATTATAATTAGAATACGATAGATACACAATTGAATCAACACAAATATAAAATACCTGGAATAAGTAAAAATCATCAGAATATTTTTTTACGTTCATAACATTGAAACACATCAATAACAAACATGTGCAATTATAAAATGCTGTACAAATAGGTATTGAAATTGTCACAATTAAAATTGCTTTTAATAAATTCATAACACGTTACAGTTACTTACTAAATCACATTAACAACAAACAGGTGTAAATATAAAATACAAGTTCAATATACATATAAATCTACTATGATTTGAAGACAGAGGCGAATTACACAACATCGAAAGTTCCTACAGTAGAATCAACTGTTGAATAGATAACGTTCGTCAGTGGAAGTTTTTTACGGTAAGTTTGAATTGGTTTTTTCTATCTGATTGGTAGGTGATTGAATAGTTTTTACGATTATAAATTATGCAATTTTTTATTAGTGTCGATGTTGGAATTAGTAAAGTTATATTTAGGTCTTGTCTACTGTTGTATTGAGACACCTTATGAATTTCGTTTTGAAATTTGCTTCTGAAATAAAAATACAAGGTAGTGTTGGAATTTTGTGTTTTATAAAGAGTGGCTTGCGGGAATCCCGAAATTTATCTTTGCACATATACCTTATTGCTCGTTTTTGCAAGACAAAAATCACATTGAAAAAATATTGACTACATGATCCCCAAAAGCAGATTCCATATCTCAGATGTGAATCGACTGAAGCATAATACACACTTTTTGCCATATTTACACCAAGTTTCCATTGAATTGTTCTTAATGCGAAACATCCTGATGCCAATTTTCTTCTGAGTTTTTGGATGTGGCTCCCGAATTTCAATTTATCATCAATATATAAACCCAGAAATTTTTTCTCTGACATGTAACTGATCACTTGATTTCCTATATGAAGTCCTTATAGACTACATTTGGAAGTGGGGATGTTAGTTTTTGGAATATTGAAAGAAAACTTATTATCATGACACCAATCTTCGACTTCACTTATATAATTCTCAATCATTTGATGCAATTGTGCGTCATTTTTATCATGCCGAAGTATTATGGTGTCATCTGCAAATTGGGTGAAGTTTCCGGAAATATTAATTTAGGCTAGATCATTTATATAGACTAAGAAAAGGGTGGGTCCCAGAACCGACCCCTGAGGTACCCCCATTTAATTTCTAATTTGTGTTAGTTGCCTTGAAGAAATACGCCTTGATTCTATCCAGATAAATGAGAATCAAATCACTGGATTACTACATCTCTCAACCCATATTTCTGTAATTTTTGAAACAGAATTTTGTGGTTAACACAGTTGAAAGCCTGTGACAGATCACAAAAAGCTGCTGCTGCATTTTCTGTATTATTGAGATTCAGATAAACGTTTTGAAGAAGGTTGAAAATTGCATCAATTTTTCCTTTCTTTCTTTGAAACCCAAATTGCATAGAAAAAATAGTGTTGTGCCTAATCAGAAAGGCCACTATTCTTTTTTCACAGATTGATAATAATGATAATAATAATAATAATATGTCTTCATTTATCATATTCAATGGTTTACAAATGCATATTCAAGAAGAATGATAAATGGGCGGGGTTCAGCTATTAAAGCTGCTTTTAAACGCAACCTTGGGCGTACACACTTATTTTATAATCAATAAGATCATAAAAACCTTCAATATCAATATATCTTTATAAGTATAGTATAATAGACACAGAGAGTAGGTGAAAAATAATATAATAATAATATTATATAATGAACTTAATAAGTAAAGTGTCTGAAATATCTAATAATTTCATGTCGTTAGCATTGAAGCCTGTTTCAGTACATGTGCCATGTGCCAATAATCATTGAAAGAGTCATCAGATAGTAAAGATATTATTACCTTGTTCGTAGGACGACTTTCAAACGTTTTTTGAGATCTCTCAAAGTGAGATCTTTGAATTCATGAGGTAACCTATTGTATAGTTTGGATGTATTGTATGAAAAACTGCGTGTGTTCAATGCAGTTTTGTGTTTCGTTAGGAGCAGTAGACTTTTATTACGCGAATCATTCTTTCGCAACAAAAAAAAACAATTTTTGCCGCAAATATAATGGTGTTCATGATTGCAAAATTTCATGGGTTACAGTAAGGAGGTGTGTTTCTCTCATTCGATTCATTTTCAACCAACCTGAGTCATTGTGTGAACTACTGATATGGTCATACTTCCGTATACCGTATGCGAAACGAATGCAACCGTAACGCATTATGCTGAACAAAATATTAAAGACTCGCGTAGATTCAGTATGACTTTTTTTTCATCAAGTGCCTACTGGGGTATAGCTGCCGTAACACGTTATATGAAGCCTTACAGAGAACTTACACAGCTGATTAACATGATTTATGAATCTAAGGTCCGTATCGATCTAAAGTCTCAAATTTTTGCTCTCATTTACAAATTGAATAGGACTGTTATTAATTCTTATAGTAAGTGGCGACGGATTTTTTCTTTCCTTTGAAACCAAACAGCATCACTTGCGATTTTTTTGAATTGAGATTCAAATTGTGTGCAAGAGATGCATAAAAGAGTGGTTCCAAGTTTCTGTTCATGATATCATCTGCAATGATGACTTCACTGAATCTGAACGTCATGTATAATTGAGTGTCATCCGCGTAATGGTGCATTTTTATTGATCTGATGCACTAGTGAAAATCGGATATATAGATAGCAAAGAGTAGAGGTCTCAAGACCGAGCCTTGTTGAACGCCATAATGCATTCTTAAGGAAAAAGAATGCTCACCATTCGAATTGACAGATTGAGTTCGTCCAGTTAAGTAACTCTCCATGAGTGAAACTGCACCGCCAGAGAAGCCAAAATATTTCAGTTTCAAGTTATCGAAAGCTTCACTATAGTCTAACAAAATGAGACAGGTCGAATTTCCCTCATCAATTGCTTTGAAAATATCATCTGTAATCAGACTCAATGCTGTAGTTGTACTGTATTGTGGACGGAATACAGATTGAACTTCTGTCATAAGATTAGTCATACTAATATATCCTGTAACCTGTTCTTTCATAATCATCTCGAACGCTTTGGAGAGTGTTGAAAGAATACTAATTGTTCTTATATTAGACAATTCTGCAGGATTATTACATTTAGCTGAAGGTCTGACATTAGCGTGTTTCCACAGAGATGGGAATACATTGGATTTGATGGCAAAGTTAAAAATATATGTTATATGCTCCAATAAATAAGGTATAATCAAATTTAGCATGCGAATAGAGATTCTATCAGACCATACAGCATCGCTTTTGATTTTATTGAGAAATTTCAAGACAGTTTTCCTCGAAAGTGTGGGTAACATTGAAATTGGTCTGAAATTTGTGGGACTATCAGTATCACCCCCCTCATGTACTGGAATTACTATTGTGTTTTCAAAAATGATGGACGAACTCCTGTTCTAATGAAAAATTTAGTGATTCAATCAGTACCATGATAGCGAAGTCGGGGAAATGTGGAAATATTTTTATAGATGAGTTATTCCACTCAGATGTATTTTTCATTTTAATTTCATTGAAAATTTCTACTGTACTCAGAAACAGAGATGTGATTTGAGTAAATCAATGGATCATTTGAAAAAATAATCTGTTTAGGAATAGTTCCTGTAACTGAGCAATAATATTCATTGATATCGTTACATTCTGAATTTGTTTTTACCGGAGCAGTTGTTTCTACCTCCCAAGTCATTGACAATTTTCCAGCTTTCTTTTTGTTTGGCGACTTGCATTTTCTATTTCGTTCCTATATCTATAGTGTGAATTTTTAGCCGCTTTCAAGGTTTTTCTATAAATGGACCTAAACTTGTTATAGAAAGAATTGATCGTTTCATTCCCAACAGCAAATTTTCTAGTCATATGTAGGGATCGTAGATTTTTTGCCGAAATTTTGATACCTTTTGTTAACCAAGGTTTTTTGGCTCCATTCTTGATTTGCGTAAGAGGAAAGTTCCTATTAAATATATCAGAAAGAATTGAATGGAATTTGGTTAAAGGGTTGTTGCTTGTCATTGCTTGATCCCAGTCGAGCGTATTACAATTTTTTTTCAATTCATCAAAGTTTTCTTTACTGAATATTCTTCCCATATATTTTTTCTACTACTTTTTTCATATATTTGAGGTACATACAACACTGCTGCTTCATGATTCGATAGGCCTGCATTAATGACGTCGCCTTTAATACTTTTCATGTTAGAAGAAACATAATCAATTATAGAACTGGAATATTTTGAGTGACGTGTTGACAATTCAACATGCATCTCTGAAATGAAGCTGATTGATAAATTTTCTAACGATTTCATTGACATTGAATCTTCGCCTTTGAAATTAATAGTAAAATCTCCAGTGAGAATTACAGTCGCATTATAAGGAATATGTGCTAGCAAAATTTACAATCTTTCTGAAGAAAAGATTTTTACTGGATAATAGGAAACGATACAGACGAATAATAAATAAATTATGATTTTTACAGTATAGGTTAACAAAAAATTCGAACTTTCTCTCAACCAACTGTTGTAGTGAAATATCTCAACTTCATTGTTCAATTCATATTCGTACGTTTTGATTACCGAAATCAAGATAGTTTCTTTAACATTCTATAACATTATTGAAATATAATTTGTAATTTCTGACTTTATGAACGTATGAATGTAACTGGTTAATTGAACTCATTATAGCGCCTGCGATACTAATTCAACTGGCAATGAGAATTACTTGAATGGCAAACTTCTTGATTATATGGATGGTATTTCATTCCCAGTTGATTTCCATCCGAAATCGATAATTTAACTTATTGTCGAATTTGAATTTGAAACAAGACAAATGATTTGAATTTTGTTTTAATCAGTTTTGGAGTTTGCATTGAAAAATATTCACGTTTATATTGGAAATGAAAAATTTTTTTAAGTGAATTCACGAATTGAAATATCTGATTAACCTCAAATTTGGTTAGGAGTTTGCATTGAGGAATATTCATGTCGATGTGAGAAATGAGGTTCTTTGGTAACTCATTTTCAGTGACATATCAGTGAATAGAAAACTCTATGATGATAAATCAAGACATTTTTGTCATGAAAAATTTCTATTTGTGATATATTTCTGGATTGAACAAAGAATCGAAATCAATATTGAGTTTGTAGCTGGAAGGTAGAAGATATTTTATCAATTGTGATACCACGAAGACCTCAGAACTTAATCAACAAATTTCAGTTTTCAACGATAATCAGTGGGCGTGACTTGATTTCTCTTGAATGAATTACCTGACCTTGTTTCCGTAACTGTATGGACAGGTAGTCGGATTTTATTTATGTTCAACTGAAATTTCTCTTGTGTTTTTGAATTGTCATTGCCTTTCCCCTTTTATTGCCTAACCCCCGAAACCCGCAAGAGTTCATTGTAGCTCACACCTATTTGAACTCGACCAAATAAACCTAGCTTCTCAACGAAGCCAATAAGTTCATATCGTGAGTGATCTTTTAGGTCAAAAGGTGACAGTGTGGTTCTACCTAACTCTGAAAACCTGATTCGGTCCGCAGCAGGGCAGGCAGAAATTATATGCTCTGCTGTTTCATCATGTTTCAAACAGAGGCGACACACACTATCTTCCGACATTAAGAGCCTCTGCATATGATGATTCAAACGACAGCTAAGCCTGTTGGATATCATAGTTCATCCCTACTGTAGTCCAACTTCTGTTTGGTTTCAAGTTTCAAAGGGTGAATGAACGCCTTGAAGTGAGCCAATCCTGAAAGATTTTATCAGAAGTTTTTAAAACTCCTTGCCATCCAGGTGTTCAATGTTTGTTTGGCAAAGCCTAAAGCAATGCCAATACCATGTTCTAGTCCGATGAAGCTACTTGCAGCACCTTTATTTTTCTCCAAAACGAATTGAGTTAGGTAATAATATCTCTCCTCATGGGATCGAAAGAAGACTCAATTTACGAATATCAAAACTAAAGATATATTCACAAGGCGATCTATTTTGAAGCCAAGCTTTGACATCGATTACCAAACTATATTCATCCCCTGTCTTCCACTGCAGCTTTCACTGCGAAGCTTTTCTTTTACGAACTCAGGCTTGTCCTCGACATACAGTTGAGTCCAGCAATACATTGGTGGTTTAGCCAAACACCACTGATGAAACCTATGACGAGTCGAAACAGCGCGGCCTTTATAGGGCCTCGAATGTTTTGCTTTGGGCTCTGGTTTCAAGAAGAATCGAATTATCATGGAAACAAAAGCAGTCAATCATATGTCAATCCATCAACATTTGCTACAGATGTGTCAACACACAAAAATAATAAAATTTTCTCGTGAATGGGAAGTTTGATACAATGAGTGCGTCACATATTCAGTCAAAATTTCATAACATCATTTATGTATTATCATTCATTTATTTTCAAGATGAGGAATTCCATCTTGATAATATTTTTCAGTATTCCATTTGGAGAATATATTGAACTGATCTGTTTTGTATTTGATCTACTTGATATTCTATTCCAACAATTTTCCAAATATGAGTTCAAAAGAACCTGATCTGACAATATTTTCAGTAGGTGAACCTCTTGAGAATCAAAATACACCTTTCAGGCTGATGGTCTTACCTCGTCGTCGGTACAATGAGATGACTGCTCGTATTCAACATATAAATCCAGAAAAGATACTGATCCTTAAGCATGAATCATGACATTTCTCATATAATAGACATTATCAAAAGAACCCTTTCTCACTGGGTGTATATTCCATTCCAAGTTCAACTACTCTGTGAATCGACTTCCGCACTTCTGCAACTCCAATAACAAAACTTTCAACAAAAGTAGATCGCCATATCGTCGTAACAAAGCCCAGCCACCTGGTATCGACATTTCTCGAAATATGGAACTTCCGAAGTTGTTTGCAACTTCATGGCATTCTCGATAACAACCCACTTGCCGGAAAACCTCAAGTAAAAGTGAAATATTGCTGGAAAAACAAAGTCGGTTCGATATGTTAGTGTTGCGCCATCTGTGAATGATTAGTTAATGTGTTCAAGCCAACTGGGCACAAGTATTTATGGGAGCAGGTCAGTTTATAATATTTGAGAAGTCTGCGGTGAAGTTTTTTACGCTGTGAAAAATGTAGCTTGTTCATTACAACAGAAGAAAAACGATGATCGATAGTTTGTTTTCATGATTTTCTTTTGGTTTTCATCAACTGAATAACGATAAACTGTTTTCTCTCAACTCAATATCAAAATTCCCGAAGAAAGATATATGAATCGTTGCTTTCCGTTGCTAACGTAAAATGTTTGTGATGTACAAACATTATAAATGGTCCAGACATTGGAGTTTCCGTAATACGAGTTCAGATTTTTTTAAACCATATTCATTGATTTGAAATATCATTATGATATAACTCAAAACTGTTTATCGGGAATTGGAAGTGGAAGTTTCGAATAATCAAAACGATTTGTTTGTGTTAGATGATCTATACAACTTCTTCAAGTCATCAGAAATAGAAATCATGGGACAGGATTCGAAACAAGAAATAAAATATTCACCAAATTTGATTGAATCCCAGTGAAAGTTTTTTTTTTCACAATTTCGCATGATTTGGTTATGTTAACGGTGTGTTCAGGGAAGGATCCTCGATGATAAGTATAGCGATGACCTTTATTCTAAAAATGAAATTTTTCAATTCAGTCATTTGCATTTTCTAAGTCTATTTCATCAACAGTACATACATTCTTTCGGCGATATTACCAGTATACCCATTCACGACATTTTCTCATGAAGAAATATTTGTATCTTCGTTCATGATGAGAGAAATTCGTGTCAAAAAAGATAATCACATTCAGAATCAAAATTCAGAAATCTTATGCTTCCAGAATTAAAAAATGTGAGGTAGCATTGGAATTGAAAATAAACTATCAAAAAAACACGACCTAATACGAAAAACTGATTCATATAATGTTTACACCTTCGAATTTTCGTCACGTTTCATTTAATATTTTCTATACAGCGTGAAAAAGCCAAATGGAATAAATTCATCATTTCGGTTACTGTACATATTCAAAGAAAAACCCGAAATTTGAATTTGAATTACAATTCGACATTCTTCAACGTAAAAATGCCACCCCTATCTTTAACTCCCTTCGAATGACAGGTGTAATCCCCAATTTTTTGAATGGGAAATATAAATTTGTGATATGTCGTTTGGAGGTATTTTCATTTTCAATTCAAAAATGTTATCGCTTTCAAGTTTATTGCAACAATTGAGATAAAATAAATTAAAATTATATCGTTACCGAAATTCGATTGAATACACTCAAAAACTAAAATATAATGCAAAACGTAATGGAATATGGAATACAGAAAGCAACTGTAAATGTTGACAAAGTAGATGTTCAAAATGTTCATCGCGAACGTCTTGGCAACTGTCTACTGACATTATTTAACATATCAGGCATGAGTGACCCAATCGCAAGCGTTATTCATCCTCTTGTCATTCAAATCTGAAGGTTCAGTTTTGTACACATTACTCTTCACATATCCCCGTGAAAAAATCTGATGATGAAAGATCAGGTGATTGCGATGGCCATTCAATCGATCCTCACCTCTTTATCCACGGATTGGGAAATGTTGTATCGAGGATTTGCCAGAAATCAACTTGGTAGTGTGGTGGTATTCCATCCTGCCAAAACCATATTGTATTCACTGGAATTTAAGAGTTTCCTGGATCAGGATATGAATTTGCTAAACTTGGAATGACATCATTTTGGAGTAGTGCCAGAAAATTATCGCCATTCAAGTTGCTCTCAATAAAAAAGGGACCAGTGATATGGTTTCCTACAATCCCTACTCAAACATCAATCTTTTGAGGGTATTGCATGTGTTCTTCTCTCATCCAGTGAGGATTTTCCGTTGACCAGTAGTGGCAATTTTGCCGATTAGCATGACCGTTAAGAGAAAAAGTACACTCATCA
>WOGR01011037.1:0-10702 GCA_015342045.1 Leptinotarsa lineolata
TTTAATAACATATATATATATATATATTTGTATAATCTTTATATATTTTTTTGGACATCTACTTCTAATAAATCATCTATTTCTATAACTGAAAAGAGCTTCATGCTCCATTTGGATAGTTGGTGCAAGAAGGGTTAGGGGAAGGTAGATTGTGTTGTTCCGTAGCTTCAATCCCGCTTTAAATGGAATGGAGATACACCGGTGTTGCCCCCATGGTAAAAAAGGAAGAAAGTATATCTAGGACATATTTGGGTTTGTTTAACCTCTTTGCATTGCCTCCCCCATAATTCTCCCTTAGATCTATTCAATGCTTCGTTGTACTCAGTTAGGGTTCTTTTAGTTTGTTATTGTATCCGTGCCAGATCTTTATTGCACCAGGGAATATTCCTATTCAACATCTGGCTGACTGTGGGACAATATTCGTTATAGCTCCTAATGATACAGATAATAGCTCCTAAAGATGTCTGATGTCAAGTATATCTGTAGAATTCCTGTTTGAAAAACTCATTGGTTTGACCTTCGATTTATATGTTAAAAATATAGATACTAATAATAATAATAATAATAATAAAATTTATTGATTCTCACAAACAAACTTTATAGATATCTGATACATTATCAGAAAATATCTGAAATAATAAAAAATTTAAAGAATATTCCATTTCAAAATTGGAAAAAATACATCAGCTAAAAATTGGGATAAAAATTTCTGAATATCAAACATTTTCGAATACTGTTGATGCTATTGATGTTGAAACTGAATTTATAGTATCATAGAGAAAACTTTCTCACCTGTAAACTAGAGCTAAAATATTCAGCATTGTAGCAACATCTGGATGATCATGCCCACTGGTTTTTTCCAAATCTTCCAAAGCCTGCTTACAAAGGGGAACGGCAACTTCATATCTGCCCTGAGAAGCATACTGAATGACTAAATTGTGTAATGTTCGTAGACGAGCAGGAATTTCATAGCCAGCATTGACCTGTTGAGACAATTGCAATTGGTTTGGAGGAGTGGGAGACATATCTGAAAGGAAGAGAAATGGAGCATATTATCAACTGTGTCACTTCATTACACTTCGACTAATATTACATAGTTTCATGTAACAATTATGCTAATTGGAAAAATTGATTTTAAAAAGTGAGCTTACTTACGAAGGTATTTATTTTATACCTTTCAAAATTTAAATGAATTTGCATAATTGTTACATACAACTGACCAGATAATATTCAGATAATGACTTGTCAAAAAAAAACAAAACTATTTAATAGTGGCAAGTGAAATAAGAAGCAAAGTTTTGAAAACAGTAACGTCTCGTGATGAACTTTCCGGTTTGCCCTTTACACTACTGCATATTCTCCACGGATTTTAATATTTTTCAGATTGTAGAAGCCTAACAATTCATCTCAGTACTTCAAATTGTTGTTGGTTTTTATAATGGAGTTCCAGTGTCAACGGCATCGACTGCTATGGTCATTACCTCGTATTCTGAATAGGCACTGTTAATAACTTTCGAAGCCTTTCCTCTCAGCCACGTAACCTAATAGAATCAACCTAATTTCAACTAGTAAAATTCTTTGAAAAAATATCTGATATACAATGGATTCGAAATGCATGACCTTACGATCATGAGTAGTACGCATTACGGGGGTTGCCTTTTATATTTCGGGATTAGAGAACAAAAACAAATATTAA
Organism: Leptinotarsa lineolata; assembly: GCA_015342045.1. NCBI lineage: Eukaryota > Metazoa > Arthropoda > Insecta > Coleoptera > Chrysomelidae > Leptinotarsa > Leptinotarsa lineolata. Next base: position 1,697 of record WOGR01011037.1, read on the forward strand.
TCATCGAAAATCAATTTGTTTTTGAAAATATTCCTCATGAAGATCTTTTTGCATGCGTTTGAACCAATTGTCGAAGCACTTATGCCACTCTCATTGAGGTATCATCAAAACATGTATTCTGAATGCAGCAACCGCTTCTTCAGGTGTCGAAAAACGTTGACCTCTCAGTTTGTTTGTTACGTACGGGAATAAAAAGAAGTTATTCGGTGCCAAGTCAAGACTACTATACGGCGGATGAATCATCAAATCGATGTATTGGGTGCTCAAAAATGCAGTTGTTTGAGTCGGTGTGAGAGCTCGCATTGTCGTGGTGAAGAGTGATTCGTCTTCGTCGGTTGATTCCTGATTTCTTGGAAGGCAACTGGCAAACAAATGGTTGTGTACCACTCAGAATTGACTGATGTTTATGCAATATTGAATGTATGCTGGTCCCACTAATGCCTAAGGTTGTCTCAATCTCACGATAGGTCACATGACGATCTTGCAATATCAGTTCGCGCACAGCATCGTCGTGGAGTGAACTACGACCACGACTGAATTCACCATACCATGGATAAACACTGGTCCTTGATGGAGCTTCATCGCCAAAAATTGAATCAAGTTCATCCATGCATTGTTGCTAAGTTAATCCACATTGGAAGTAGAATTATTTTTCAGCAGCTTGACTGCATTAACCATTCATGATTATACATATATAACAAAATTACAAAAAATTAGGATATCGAACGCCAAAAGTTGCGAAACAAAAAAAAATCACATGTGAAAAATTTGAAGGTGTTGGGTAGATAGGGTAGGTCCAGAGTGAGTGAGTCTATTCAACCCTCGCGCCTATTCACACTCAAATAAATAAATCCAACTTCTTGAAGAAGCTGATTACTACATTTGGTGAGTGATCTCTTAGTCCAGCTGGCAAGAGAGGGGCTCTGATAATTTAAAAGGTTTTTAATGTGATGTTGTAAATAAACACATTTTTTGCGCTTACATTCCAAAAGCTGGCTAAACCCTAAGAGATAGATCAAAACATGTTCTACAGTATTGTACTGCTTAAAAAGGTCTACAAAAAAAGTCCTCGATGGCATATATCTCAGGAATAACCCACAATAACCATTTTTTATTCTTGAGATATGTCTTATTTACAAAGCGATTTTAAGCAATACAGCATTAATCCTTATTCAATCAAGTACCTTAAATACATTGTGCATTTAACAGCATGTAATTTAAATGAATATTTTCGAAGATATTACAAACTAAAAATGTAGGGACATAGCGGTTGAGTTCATTTTAAACAGAATTGCTTTCTTCCTTCTTTTGGAATTTTCCCACAGTTTACTCTGAGTACTTTTCCATTTCATGAGATTATTTATATTAAAGTTGAGCCTATTTGTTGTTAAAAATAACTCAATTATTAGATAGATAGATATATTTTTCACCATGTTACATATATCAATAAATTTATGGCATGTCAATATATAAATGGATACAATATTAAATATACAATGGATAAAATAATGCAATAAAACATACAATATTTTAAAACTGTTACATACATGATCAAGTGAGGCATAAATAACATAAACAGAACGGAACATTTCAGAGGAGTGATGTGTTGAGTGCATGACTCAGTTGCTTTGTTGTAAAGAGAAACTCGTCTGTGGAGTAAAAGTAATGTTCAAGAATATATTTTTGTGTGCGTTCTTTGAACTGATAGAAAGATAGTGATTTGATTATCTCCGGCAAGCAGTTATATAAAATTCAGAGAATTTTTTGAGATTTGGTTAACCTATACCTTGAAGTTTTTAATAACTTGACATACCTAGTATTAATCTCATGTATATCTGACTGGGATTGTAACTGGTTGTAACTTCAAATAATAATAATAACTTCAAATTCATGCTCGCTGGAACTGCACCACACTTGAAAGGTGTAAATTTTTATATTTGTTACATTTTATCATGTCATGTACTGTACATTCTATTACAATTGTTTTCTATAGTTTTATTATTTTCAATTGACTAGTTCTATACATGTAAAAATGTCAAATGGAAAATAAAGTATTATTACTGCTGGGCATTCAGTAAATCTAATTTAGCACCTGAAATGCTTTCTCTTTTGTTACTTTTCTCTCAGCCAAATTTTTCTTTCATCTTTTGACTTTTCCTACTGGTCTATTTCTACTCATTTCAGATAAAATCTGTTATAAAATCATTCACCTAAATCGTTATTTATAATTTTGTTGGAAGCTGTGGAAGAACAGAAACTGTGGAAGAACTGAACCATATTGCCATTTATTCACCATGAACATTTTATGTATTATCTCATGAATTATTACAACATATTACTCAGTTAACAACAACCCCATAGACCTGACTACATAGATTTACTAGAAATAATCCATCATTTGAAGTAGTTTTTAAACAAAAATTTAATTATAATTTTATTATCATATTTGAAAGATTGTAATATTCCTTTAAAAATTTCTACAGATTAATTATAATAGAGCTTGACAGATTCAAAAACATGAAGTTAAAAATAGTGTCAGTGATTTCATCAAAAGTTGAATTATTGTTTGGGTCATTCTAAAATCACTTACCATTTCTGGGATGCATTTTTGAAATCTTTGTGTCAATAAACATTTATTATCCTGTATCAGCCACTCACAGGAGTCCCAATCCACTAATTCTAAACAGGTTCTGCATATTTTCATCAAACTTTCTTCATTAGATTGTTCTAATCCAAGTACTTTCTCCAAATCCACTTGAGTCGTTCCATCATTTGTATAGTTATGAATGTTATCTTCAATTTCAAGGCATGACGTTTTGAAAGAAAAGGCTTCTCGAAGGCTTCGGTCACATTCTTCACATACTATCACATTTTTGCAAACATCTAAATTCTGAAAGGAAATTTCAATAAGATTCATCTGATTTTTCTTGCCGCATCATTTTTCTCATATGAAACATTTTGTGTCCTCACAATTGTATATTTCTAAAAACTTATGAGAGCCCTTAAAATTAATTTTTACCATTTCAAGTTTTTTTCTAGGATTTGAGAAGGGGAACATAGATTGTTTGTTTCTGAAACGTTATTTGAAGGAAGTATATTTTAATTTGAAATTTATAAATTGTTTGTTATGGAATGTAAAGGCAAAATTTATGGTGAGAAGATTTACTGACAAAATGGTATGTGGTATGAGGTTTTTGGTAAATACATGCCATAAATAGTTAAGGACTTCAAGGACGAATGGTGAATCTGACTGAGGGTTGAATAAAGGTACATAGTGCATCAGAGGATGATATCTGCGTTCGATTACCTCTAAAGAGATACTTACAACATTGGGAAGAATTATTTGAATCATATCACTCCTATCCCCACTGAGATAATGAAAACTTTGGGAAACTGCTGTTAAACATAATCTGCAAATTTGTGGTTTTCCTTCTTCCATTTCAATGATTCTTTCACAAAAGGTTCAAATAGTAAACAGGAAACGTAGATTCAGTTTCTATTTGCTAGTTTTTAACTTCTGACAAGCCATTAACCTTCACATTTTCACAACATGAAGTATTTCCGACCTTTCCTTTGAACAGCACATATACAATTCTCATATTCCCAATACCCCAATATTGAACTTTCATTTCTACTATACCAATTTCACTGTGTATATAAAACACTTATCTTGCTGAATGCCCAGTATGAAAAATGAAAAAATGACTTCTTCTTCTTCTTCTTGGCTTTTCGTTTTGGATTTTAGCTTCGGCTTCTAGGTCATTACCCAGTTTCGACAAAATATCCTATATTTTGTCCTTGTTTGAAGAGAAGATTGTCGACCCTTTAGTCTCTTTCACTCCAGATTTGCCATCCTTTTCCCATATTCTCCTTTCGCTAGTTATTTTCTAGGGTCCAAATAGCTATTGAGTTTTTTATACTCATTCTGGTTTGGTGTATGGCTCTGCTTCTTGGATAATTTGCTAGTTTTCGGTGATTTGTTGTCTCACTCGAGGTGATTCCACAAATACTTGCATCGATGTAGTTAAAATATGTTTCATCTTGATCATTCTAAATGACTATCAATTGAATTTTATAAATATATCTTCGGCTGTGTTCTATAGCTCTATCATCCGACGTACGAATGGTAATCCGTGATTGTTTCATCGTGCAAAAATCAATGATTCACATGAGCATTCCCACCGAAAGTTATTTGTTCTTTCTGCTTGATCAGAATATATCGACAAAAATGGAGGAACACAGCTCACGTTTCACAGATAACATCACTGCTGTGTTCACATGGGCGATAGAACGAGATATAGGAAAACTTTTTCATTCAGATGCGACGCATATCGGTCATATTGAAACAAAGTCAGATGACAGAACAAAAATAAAAGTGCTAACAGCTGTTTTCTCATATTGTTGTGATTTCTTGTACTTTCTGTGAGCGGAAGAAGTTTGTTTCACCTATTCATCAGTTTCTCAGGGTTATAATAAACGCACCAGAAAACGTTATTTCCACATTCCCAATCGAAATTAAGACACAGAAAACTCCAAATCAATAAACATAACCTAAGATTTGATTATTCCGAACAATTTTTATCGTTGAGTTGCGTTATCGTCGTTAGGAAAATCCTCTCCTATCGGGAAATACGCTGTAAAAAACAAAATAACAGACAGTATTCACTTATAACTATACTGAACTTGAATAGTAACTTGGTTATAACATATAAATTGATGGATGTAGCCGTTACAACGTGGTAGGAGATCATCATGAAAAATGAGAAATGAAACTTCCTATGTTTCTTGACCACTTGTATTTCTAAGAAACGTTATTGCAGTATAGTTGTATGAGAATATGGACCGCAGTTGTAATATTTGAAAATCCTTCCTTATTGCACATCTAACAATATAACGCGAACCTACAAGCAAAATTCCAGCCTTCGAAAATATACCGATATGGAGAAACAGTAATGAAAAGATAACTTTATTTTATGAACGAGCCTTTTTTCCCCGGCTGGCGCCCAGTTGAAATATTAGAAAATCCTTTTTTATTGCACATTTACAACATAGAATTAACCTACATAAAAAATTTCAGCCTCCGAAAATGTAGCAGTACGATATGAAGGTAATTTTCATATATGAAGGCGCCCCTTTTACGCGCACGAGGGTGCTTCAGTTGGAATATTTGAAAATCCTCTCTTAGTGCGCCTAAGAAGCATCTATATACCAAATTTCAGCTCCCTGGGACTTACCACTATGGAGGAACACAGATGAATGGGAGATTGTTAAGTGAATAGCATTCGCATTTCGGAAATAAGGCAAAATTTTTCCATTCTTTCTATATCGAAGAAGCTACGGTGTTAGCGAAACGCCTCTAGAAATGAAAATGTTTGTGAACATTGTGTAATTATTATCATGGATAGATTGTCGGATGACAAAGCTGTGGAACGAAAAGATTATTGGAATGTTAAAGACAGATAGCAGAAAGCAGAACAAACAAATATACTTTTCTCGCTACGGCGCACCGGCAGAGCTATATAAACAAGCTGAAAATGTTGTCTGTGATCCACTAAGACGAATCTCTTGTCTGAGGTGACCCGATTGTCTGTTTTGTAGCCTACCAGCGTCAGACATTTAGCACGGAGCAGAAATGACTTTACACCCCAGAGTATAACCGATGCAAATTCAATGTATTTCTATCTTTCATACAATCGTTGATCGCTTTGTTCAACAAAAAATAATCTGTGTAGAAAGATGTCTGGTACTCCCCTGAGCTGAAGAAACTACTTCATGAGAAATGAGAAGGAATTAGCTCACAAGTCAGTATTACACAGATTACATCAAATTCACTGAGCTGGAATTGTGTAAGTAGCAAACGAAAAAATAACACTATACCTAATACAATATAACTCTTGGGATCGATATTGCCAATCTTTTTGCTGACCACAGATTGTTTTCTACAGTCATTGAGAAGATTCATTTCGAGACAAGGCGGGCCCTCCATTATTTACAGTGATAATGGAACGAATTTTGTGGGTACCGAGAATGCTTTGAGTCGATTGGACTGGGAAAAGATTTCAACATATAGTTTAGCACAGCGTATACAATGGAAGTTCAATTCTCCAACAGCTGCATGGTGGGGCGGTTGGTGGGAGAGATTGATAAGAATCGTTGAAGACTTTGTCACACGAGGAACTTCACACCATTATTTGCAACAGTGAGTCGATAGTTAATTCTCGACTACTAACGTATCATAATGGAGAATGCAGAGATTTAATTCCTTTAACACCTAATATGTTCCTGCAAGAAATACATGAAGTGGTGTTCCATATATAGATGCCACTGAAGCAAACAATCTGAGAAAACATTTAAAAAATAGGCGGAAATTGAAAGAAGATCTATGACGAAGATTTAGAATTGAATACTTAGGCCAGCTGAAAATGTTTTCGAATAGAAAAATATCAAACATTGCAGAGAAGGAGATATTGTTTTAATTGGAATGAACAACTTAAAACGACTAGACTGGCCGTTAGCTATCATAGGACAATTGATTCTTGGGCGAGATCACGATACATTATGAGTGTATCGTGGGCGAGATGGTAATGTTCGCGTTGCTCGCTTGAGAACAATTAAAACCGCTACAAAGAATGTATCCTCTGGAAATCAATTGATGAAAAGATAAAATGGATTTGAAAGAGGCACTAAGAATTAAAGAACAAAAAGGAAAGATTCAGCAGAAAAGAACCAATGATCCTAGGGAACCCAATAATGACGAATATCTATCCAGACCTGATGATAAATCTGATGTAGGCACAAGGTGTCGTAGAACAAGGTGTGGTGAAAGGGAAATTTGAGTTGAGTAACCTTTCTAAAAATTTTTAACTCAAGGTGGGAGTATGTTATGAATCGTCTTAAATTTTTTACTGAAATAAAATTGTATCATTCAGTATAAATGATAGTGTTGATTTGTCATATTGAATATTTTGTTACGTTGTCATAATAAACCAGAACGTTTTAATTGATCCTAAACTCACTTAGAAGATATTCCATCTCCATGTATTAGACGTTTTCAATCACTGGGTAGGTGTTTTTCGAAGATGGACAGTTATCCTACTATTTTGAAACTGTATTATTCTCATGATTCACTTTCAATCCACTACATTGCATCGACCACCATATAGTACTGTAGTACTTTTATCTGAATTAGCCTTTCCTGTGAGGACAGAGGTACATTTAACGTGCCTATTGCTAAACGTTACAAGAAAATGGAGGAACTGTGACATGCCCGGATGGCGTGACCCGGCTCAAAAAATCGTTATAGTTCATTGTTCACGCCCCGAGATAAAAAAATAGTATGTCATTTTTGGCACGCGGAGCGTACCTGGCTTCAATTCGAATGCAGCTAGTCAATAGTCACAGTCATTTTGTCATTTGTCACGAAAATTGATTGATTCAACGGCTGTCAAATGTCGTTTATAACCTTTACATTTCCAAATTTTGTTTTTTCAGAATATAGGTAAACATTGAACTTACTGAATATTGAGACACCGTTCACAAAATGTATCAAAATGCTTGTGGGGCAGCAGCAGCAAGCGCTGGTGGATGTGTTGAAACGGAGAAAGAATGCCATAGTTTGATCTCCAAGGAACCCACTGTGCCTGCCATAGAACATGATTATAGTGGTTTTGATATAGTTAAAGCTACTCAGGTATAATTGAAACCATTATTCAACTGAAATAACTTATTTTATGATTCTGACCCAATTGAAATAACATAACATATTCATTCTTGTCTTTCAACAATTGTAATTATTCAAGTTTGTGTCTGAAAAGAGAGTGACACTTCTAATTTTAATTATGTTTTTTATAGGGCTTCAACCTACCATGTACAATTTGGGTACCTAATGGTAATGAACGATAAATATTTGTTCTAATGGCTTGCACTAGTTTTTGAAACATTTTCAATTTATAGGTACACTTGTGTTTTTTTTGTCCCATGATACCTTTAACTTACTGGAAGAGTTATATCTGGGATTTTATGTGATTTCTTTCTCTAAGACTTTCAACTATGATGATCGCTGCACAAATGATTCCTTTATGGTACTAGCTCTCGAGGGGTTCAGCTCCTATCAACCTGACAGAAAGCATATTGTCAAGATAGCAAATAGAACAACCTTTCCAAAATAAGATCAAAATTCTTAATAACTAAGAAGGTCATGGAGTTCCCTAAGGATCTGTGTTAGGTCCTATCTTATTTCCCATATTTGATCTTACAAATATCAGTATTATTGGAAAAATGACACTATTTATTGTGGTTTAGCTCGCACAAATTTGTACTTTTGAGGGTTGTCATTCATAGGGAGGCAACAGCTGGTTAGCGAAAAAAAACAGATTTGAACAGATTGCAAACCTCTATTCATCCATGCCTCGCACATTTATTTTGAAGACATTAAGCATTATATTAAAAAAAGACCTACTGTATATGTTGAAATCACAACATATCTCTTTCCACTCCAACATTTTTCCCAAACACCAAAACTTCATTACTCCAAATTGGCATCTTCAGGAAATGAAGAAAACTGAACAGATGGTGGGTGAAATGTGTGTTGAGAAGAGTATTGCAGTTCTGGTATTTGGAAAAAGTGAATTGGTAAGAAAATCCTATTTATGGCTGGTTCATACACCAATAGTAAAGTCATAATAAGTCAATGGGAGCTTTCAAAGTAGTGTTTTGACTTCAGATTTATTTATTTATTTATAAACAGGCAACCCCCTCTTTACAAAATATAGAGAATATACAAAATGAGAAATAATATAAAAGATACTAATATATGTATTACAAGTTATTACAAATATAAAAATATAATATATCACAAGTTATCACAGAGTCGCCACTCCATCAACCTTACACCAGTCTCAAAATACGTGATATACTGCTATTGTGGCCATAATTAGTATGGTGATAGGGAATGCTGAAAAGTTCACTATTTCGTGTTGGTATTTTATGGAATTTGAAACTGATTTG
>WOGR01011038.1:0-10702 GCA_015342045.1 Leptinotarsa lineolata
TTTTCTATCTCTTTGTTGTTTTTTTCTTTTTTTTTGTAAGGTGCAAGAGGAAGAATGAACTCTATTCAATCTTGTATCCTATTGACAAATTTGTATTTTTTGTATATTGTATGATGTTACTTTTGCTGTCAATAAATTCATCATTATTATTTTTATTCATTTCTTGTCACCTGTATAGGTCTGATGACGTCATCGATGATTTTTTCAATCAGAAACGTAGGTGATCGAACCGTATGCGTTCCTTGAGTAAATCAATATTATGTGGTCTATTTTTTGTACACTTTACTTTTAATGAAAATAAATCAAGCACAGTGAGATCTGGTGACCTGGGTGGCCACACGATTAACCCTCTTGGCCCAAACTATCTGAAAAGACATTGTCCAAGTAGTTTCTAACAACGACCGCGTGATATGGAGGCGTATCTTCTTGCTGCAACCAAAACGATTCAATTCTGCTATTAAGAATTCTTGAAGAAATTGCAAATATCGAGGAGCTGTTGAAGTTCCATAAAAAATTTATGGTCCTATTAGTACCATTTCCGTACTATTTTCGGGGTATTGAGTATGATACTCCTGCATTCAATGTACATTTTTCTCAACTCAATACCGACACGTCTGATGATTTACATGACCATTTAGAAGAAATTTAACTTCATCCGAAAAATAACTTTTCTCGAAAAAAATGAACAGAATCTCGCAAAATGCCTCTATCAAAGTCATCTTCCAGAACCTCTTCGAAAAATTTCACAAGGGTGCCACTTTTTCTTTTTTAGCGTTGCAAGAACTGCCGAATTGTAGTATGTTATTATTTGATGCTAGTTGCCATGAACTGATATGGAAATCATCTTCAAACGGTAACAGAGTATCCATTTTTTTTATTTTCTGCTGCTGGTTTCATACTGCCTTCTAGAAGGTCTCTTACACGGTCCATTTCAATAATTGTTTTCTCAATTTTGCTCAAAGTGGACTGCGAAACTCTTTCTCGCTCGGAATATTTGAAACGTGCAAGTGACAGTCTTTACCAACTTTCCTTGTCATAATTTAAAGAGAGCCGGAAATTTATATTAAATAACTTGATATGATGATAAAAAAATAAAACATTTTACACTTCACAATCGTCATTTATTCTATAGAAGTACTGATGTGGTTGAATAGAGGATCTAAAGAACTTTCTGATGATGCACCGTATAAAGCCCGTTTCCTTTTGAAAAAATCTTCGGCTCTCAGAATTTTCTCCTCCAATTACCGACTTACAAAATTTTTAACTTATTTCTTTCATTTCCACCATACTGTATACGTTTAATGCAAAATACTTGGTCTATTGGTGAATAAATCAAAAATGGTGTGTATCGTAATTGCTCATGCACATAAAGATGTAACTAGTCATGACATCCTAAGGACATTAACATTAATGGGCCATGAAGCCAGTATATCAAGCAAGGCATAATAATTTTCCTGGATATCGTATTTTTATCATCTAGTATTTATGAATTTCCTCTACCTCTACAGGAAAAAAGTCGATGATTAAAAGAGTAGAGTATATATGCATATGATTTTTTTTTTCGAGAAATAAGAATGTATCATGGTTCTTTGAGTTCACGCATGTGGTTCATTTTCGATCATTTCATTCACTCGATGATCACTATAGATTTCAAAACGTTAACTCGCGATTTTGATTTTGTGTCAAAGCTATTATTCGGATTTTCGAGCCGTGGTCCGTAGGTTTTTATCCCTGACGTTTCGTCTACTACTGCGGCATATATTATCGAAGGCGACGAGGAAACGGAAGAAATACTCGAATTGTTCTCACAGCAGATACTTCGTTATTGTAATTTTTTCGGTTTGCCTGCCCACCACCAAAGACAGAAAGCTGGTTGCAAATTTCAATAAAGTAGTCTCTACTGTGAGAATAAACCCAAGCACTTCGTTCATTGCTTTGTTGCCGTTGATGTCTACCGCAGTAGCAGACGAAACGTCAAGCATTAAACTTACAGATCAAAGCCCATAAACCCGGAAAAAAGCTTCGACACAATTATCTCCAGCGTTTCAATTTTGTTCATCACCCAATCATTCAACAGCACTTTTTGTGACCTTTCACCATGAGGACTGGGTATGCATTTGTCAATGTTATTGGGCTTTGTACTCGTATATGTGTTGATATAACTCAGTGTACTTTTTTGTTTTACAAGAAGTTCTAACATCTTAAATATTGCCAATTGGTTTTATCTTCCAGATAATCCTGAAATATAAAGTATGACGTCAGGTAGTGTGGAGGTTAGCACATCCGCCTTTCGAGCAGAAGATCGGGGTTCGATTCCTCGCCGGGCCACCGTGCTGGGTAATTGCACGTTAAAAGGTAAGGCCTCGTTAATCCATAGCTCGCACAAGTTTCGACTTCTGAGGGTTGACGTGTGTCAGCTGGTTAACGGAACGAACAAGGAACAAACAAAAGAACAAAGAATATGCAAAATATTCGTTGTTGAAGGTTCAATCACCCATTGTATGATTATAGTTGTTGGAATGTTGACCTCCACTAGATGAAACCGTCAACATGGCTTCCAAGATAAAGTCTTGAATTACGAATTTGTTTTGGGAATGTCACAATCACACCTACCTTTTCGGTAGTCTTGGAGGTGGAAGTAATATCAATTGAAGGCCTCAACGAAATGAAATGGTCAAATTGAGGAACTAATAGATGAAACAGTGACAATAATTTTGGTCTGGGAATTCCGTGAATTGAGGGAACTGGCAGACCAAACTAGACTGACTATAGTGATGGGTGTATTGGATACGTATCAACTCCATAATAATAATGATGTATTCAATCCTTCACGAGATGAATGTAGATGTAATGTGAGATGTAACGAGCTGATATTTGAAGGTATCACACGAACCCAAGAGGAAATTGAAATATAGTATATGCAATGTACAGGTATGGTTTTATTCTTGATGGAATGCGGCCTACAAGATTCCCTGAAATCTAATTCATATATCAAGCGCGACACTAAGCGCAACACTCTCTTCTGGACAACGAAAATGTTAGTTATATATGTGGAACAGCCCCGTATAGCGATATTGTGAGAGATGTGAGAATAAAAGACAATATCATGAACATTCAGAAGCTGATCAGTACTGAAGGTGAATGAAAGTTGCCTTATAACATAATAACCACAGTTCAGTTTCTTTATATCAACTTTCTCTGCTATCAACATAGGTAAGAAGGAATTTAGTACTGTCTGACGAAAACACATCATGACTACTCAGTCTGACTCAAAAATCGGCAATTTTCCTGACAGTTCTGGAATAGAACTGCATTAAAACAGTCTAACTGGGATCAACAGCTGAGAAATTTTTGCGGCATGTAGCTCCTCTGGGCTATCGGCATCAACAGCAAGTGTTGAGTCGTCTGCATTTAAAATTATTTGGTTGTTTTCGCATGTTCTGGCAGGAACATCAGAGATCCTAAAATGAATCCTCAAGGGACTCCATAGTCGTTACCGTATGGTTGTGACTGACAGTAATCTTTCTGAGAGTCAAGTATGACTTTACTCTGAATCCTAGTGGGTGTAACTCACTCAGGATTATTCCATGATTGATTATAACGAAAGCCTCAGGCCTTGAACCAGCTATGAGGGGATCTAAATCTGTAGTACACAAAAAATGAATTATCAAAGGAAATTAAGACCATTGAGAAAATACGTGGAAAACTTTTTGAAGGGATGTCTTAGAAAAAACTGAAGAATTGGGTCGACAGAGGCTTTGAATGATTGTAGGACTACTTATTGGATTCTCAGGTTTGAACAGCAATTTATTGAATCAGTATTGAATGTAGATCATACGATTCCATGGAAAAATTCAATGGTTATGTCAAGTTACTGATTTGGCGCAATAACTATCTCCGTAATAGATTGAAGGGGTTATATTTTATTATCTCCGTAATCTATTCAACCGCTCTCAAATTTTGCTATGGTGATGCCTGATCTCTGCTTGGTGATCTAAAAAATTTTCTCAAGACTGGAACAGTCATCAAAAAATGTTGAGAAATGAGTGGTTGAGTGAACAAGGTAACACCAATTATTCTGAATAGATAACCTTACCACCTCTTAGATTCACGAAAACAAATCAGTTCTGCTCAATTGACTCAATATTTTGAAGAAAAACATAAATAATTTTTATACATTCACAAGTTGACACTTCTTTATCAGCCCAGAATAAAATGATGTTAATCGCGTTATGAACTGGATAGTGTATCATCATAATGTACTGATGGTAACTAATGAATAATAGACACCCAATGGACTAGTAGTAGCAGTAGCTTCGACACATTTTCAACGTTATTTTATTGCATTATTAGACACATATACATAATTTATGAGCAATTCAGTAACTCGGCTTACAGTTACATTTCTAACTATGAACCATGACATTTATGTTAATTAATTTATCCATAAATACGTGTGTTTCCAACAGAAATTGTGACACTGAAAATTCATGGAACAGGATAACGGGAATAGAAATGATAGGGATAATAGTAAATAAATATAAAAAAAAAATCTCCAACTCAATATGATGCATCGTCAGAATAGTTTTATCCGGTAACATTTCTTCAGGAAAATTTTCTTCTAATAATAATGGTAATATAATGTTAATAAACTTTTTTTTCACTTCCTGGAAAACATATTTTGTATAGGAATTGTCAACTCGACTTATTTTGGTAACACAAATAAAAATGACTGATTTGTTAGGCTTTGTACACGGAAAAATGGGTGATATATCAATAACGAACATATTCAACAGAGTGATTGGGTATCTGGTTCATTGAATCTGAAAACTTCTAAAAATTATTGAAGTTTAGAATTGACATGCTACTAATAAATTAACTCTCATGAAAACAGTTTTTATTTTTTTTTTTTACATCAGATGAAAGAAATCATGATATCAAAAGTGATCCAAAATGAAACGGAACTATACAAATTAGTTCTTATTTCAAGAAGCAGTGGCGTGAATAATATTTTTTCAAAAATATCTAATCTATATAATAACATATCTAGGAAGTTATGACGGCAAAACAAGTTTTGTCTCAAGATTTCAATACCTCCATATTTTAGCATTGAAAAAAAATTTGCATCAGGATGTTATGAACAACATTGAAAATTTTCCATCACGTATAGATTTTTGAGGTATAGTTATTTCAATTTTATACAAAAATTTTCACATATTATAGGGAAACATAAGATCAAGAAAAGGAAAAACAATATATTTTGAGGATACCAGACTTTATTTACAACACACATGAAAAAACATTCGAATGAAGTCTTTTGTGCATAACCTTTTTGCAAATGTTGACTTTCGTTGATATGTGTCATCGATTTCCCTCATAAGGAACCAAAAGTAATCCCCCATCATTGCTGCATCCCATCTGCCTTGGAAACGTTGCTCCATTGTCAGCATGCCTTTGTGGAACCTGTCACCTTGTTCGTCACTGACAGCACCCTAATTTTCTGGGAGGAAATTCAAATGGGAGTGCAAGAAATGGATTTTGAGAGACATGCGACATTCCATTCTGCAGTAGTTTTCAAGTAGTTCTTCTAGGTCACCACATATTTGCCATTTATACATATTATAACTTATTCCATTTAGAATAAGTGACATACTTTCGTATGTTTCCTTCATTGCAACTGCATGTGCAAGAGAAATAGAGGGTATTTTGTTACCATTATGGAACAGAACGGTTTTTAAACTTGTTTAAGACGAAAAGTAAATTTGGAATGTCGTATTCATTAAATTTTTGTGAAAAAAATCGTAACCCAAAAATCTTGCGTGTTAGGAAATTCTTACTATCATTTTCGCATTTAGGGACCATACATTAACAAAGAACTGCCTTCGGCATTACAGTCGTGAATTGGCTGTAAACTAGTGTTATTTTGAGTCAAGTTGATAATTGTACTGATGTTGTGTATTTCACTTCATATTCAAAATCACATTGATTATTTGTGTTTTGAATAATAATAATAATAATATTTTCATGGAAGTACATCTTTTTTTATGGAAAACTCCCCTTCTACTTCCATAGCATCGCTGAAAACTTCTCCAAATGAAAAACTGAACAGAACCCACCTCATAACACACGTAAAAATAAAAGTTAAATATATCCAAATCACTTGAAAATAATTACTAGTTTCAGCCCACAACTTCCCGACTGTTTACACTGGTTAACTGCAGTAAATGAAAGATCTATAGGCATGAAGTTTAACTGAATCATAAATCATGGGAAGACACTACCATCTCTGCAAGTTCATTTAAAGATAGACTAGGACAAAGTTTCGTATTGGGAATCCTAGTCGTTTATCTCCAAGTTTAATTATAGATTCAGAATGCATTCAAACTAAACTGAATGAGTTGAATAACCTTTAGATAGTATAAAGAAATAATCACTACTAGATTCGAGAGCTTGTAAACCTAGAGAACATGCTGAAAGGAATAGAATTAGCTCAGCAAATATTTGTGGAAATTATAAGAAATCATTGCAATATACGTGAACTTATAAAAAAAATAAGGTAAGTGTTTAAGTTTCGCGGGCTACGTACATTCGATGAGCAATTTTTTCAATTCCATGTATATTTATACTCGTTTCAGACATATTTTCAGAGTTTCAGCTCTTTAGCATATTTAGTTTGTTGGTGAGAGGCATAAAAAAGTGTTTTGCGTGTTCGGAGATTCGCAACAAATTTTGTGTGGAAAATAAAATCAAGTGCTCAAAACACTCGAAATGTTGACAGTGGCATACAGTGATTGTACTCTGAGTCAGAAAAGGTTTACAAGTGGTCCAGGCTTTTTGCAGAAGGTCGAAAAGATGTGAATAACGACGCTCGTCCCGGAATCTCCAGCACATCAACAACCGATGAAAATGTTGAGAAAGTAAAGGCATCGTTATGGGGAATTGTCAAATCACTATTGAAGAAGTTTCGCAGGATGTTGACATATTGGTTGGCTCATGTCAAAAAATATAGCATATGAGAAAGATACAATTTCACTTACTACAGTGGTGGACATTAATGTTTCGGAATGAGCAGTAGAAAGTCAGTTACTTTCTCGTCCATGAACCATATCTTCTCCAGATGTATATTTGAACATACTGGTGTATTTCAACAATAGGTGGGTGGGCGATAGCTGCTTCCTTATTAGAGATACAAACAATCTTTCGAAAAAAAAATTTTACTGATATACAAGGTGCCCAATAAATGTATGACAGGCGAAACTTATGTTTTTTAAAAATGTAGGATTGTTTGGGTTTATACCAATTGGCTCATAATTTATAGTGAAATTTATATCAAAAAATATCTTCTACTCGATTGAATGGAATAAGAAAATTCCTCAATCAAATATCCTTGATGATAGTCTTTTTTCATTTCGACTCCATAAAGTCACTGAATGGCGCATTTTCTATACAGGGATCAACAAAACTCTATTCGAATTTTTTTCGAATCAGACACACTGTATCTAATTTTTGAGGAGAGTATGGAAAGGGCATTGAACAGAAGCAAAAACGATTTGTTCGTTTGGTGCTGTACAAAACAACTGACGAAATGAAAACAAACAGTTTTTAAACAAACAAATTCGCAATGGATTTTTGAACAATCTTCCATTTTGAGCTATGCTTGCTTGTAGTTTATCAACAATTTCTTTTCGAACTTCAATTGAAGTTGATTTTGTGATAGACCGAAAAACCCAAATCCTATTCTACATGTCTTCTGGTGTCGTTGGTTTCTCTGGATATAGCTGTCATTGATATCCTCATCTTTTTCCGAAACATTTTTTGTATCTCTAATAGGGAAGCATCGTCCATCCATTTATCGTTAACACCTCATATACGTAAACTGGACTATTTGCACTAAGCAATGAGTATTCTACTTTGACTCATTTCGTTAAAATAACATTTGTGACAAAAGACTTTTTAGAAACCAAGATAATGCTTTTTTTTTCTGCATTGAAAGTCATGAAAGGTCAAAGCTAGTTCATCAATCAGGTTTTTCCAATATAACGAATGTATAAAAAAAGGAAGGTGGGCAGAAGCACTAGGGACAATTCATTGTAGATTTTTCCAGTTTGAATTTATGACCTCTTTCATGAGTATCTATGGAAAATTCCATCTGACATCTTTCTCAGATGATGCAGAAAAGTTTATATAAATGTGAGAGATCCTTCGAATATCTCAAATCCCTAAATATAGCCAGTATATTTCTGAAATATATCAGCATCAGTTCGAATTCTATTATATTCAACCGAATAGTAATTTTAGAAGCAGGAGCTGTCTGTATTTTTTTAAAGGTTTGACTCTTTTCAAAACATATGTTCGTTAAATAAATACATTTTACGGAAAGAGAGAACGTTATACAGACTATTGCATTAAAACACACTCACTGCTGGAAATAACATTTCACTTTGTAATTGAAATTAGTTTGTTATTCTTCCATCAAACACCTTGAAATTTCAAAATTATCGTACAGAAAATGAAGTAAATTATTTCGAACGTTTTAGATATTTCAGATATTATCGGGTCAAAACAGAATTGTTTTATTACTTCATTTTGTAGGTTGTATTCGTGCATATGAAGAAAAAACGAGTTGATGCTTATTACCACGAACGATTTCAATAATAATAATTCTGTGGAACAACCAAGAGGCTTCATAAACTAGTACTTCAGAAAACAACATATATTATTGTGATTTTATTGTCGGGTCATCAACCACAGAATAATGTATTCCCTGGCTGAAATGTTCATGAAGACAAAACAGCCTACTTCGATGAAATCACAAATAAAAGAAATTGTCTTCAAATGTCAAGTTAACATCATTTGGTGGAATTTACATAAAGCTGACAACTCCATAAGAATATGCTGATAAGGAGACTGCCGGCAAACCAACGATACCAATTTCAACAGACAAAACAGTACTGTATTTTTACAATTATGATAAATATCAGCTGAATGGTTCGATAAAATGATAAATACAACGTTTTCACTCACGAAAAGAATCTATTTATCAACGAAAGCTTCTCAACCTCTCTCAAGTCGCTGGAAATTCGATAAATACTGAAAAACTAGTCCAGTCTGCAGCGAAACAGGCATAAAGTACGTACTGTGCTATCAGGTCCAGAATTTCCTTGTAAAGAATGTTCCCCTCCCAGGTTAACATAGCATAGTACGAGTACACTTACCTAGGTCTGGAAGGACTTGACGGTTGCTATATGAGAACTTTCGTCAGGTAGTTGAGCAACACAAATGTATGGTTTGTAAATAAGATCCCCCGTGATGAATTTCAGGAAAACACTTTCTCATGGGTGCAAGGTTCTAACTGCATCCGTCATCCGGAATATACTCGATTGATCCTCTCACCCATGCAGGCCGGAGTGAGCAGCTCTAAAATCGTACCTGTGGATCATTTTCTGGAGCGGCAACAATTGGTGCAACATTCACATCCTGATGCTCGCAGCATATGAGAGATATGTATGTTAGTTATACATGCATTATATTAGATTTATCCATGCACTGCTCTGTCGCCTTTGTTTGGGTGAATTATTGTTCGAACATAAGTGTTTTCTCTCCTCAAACGAGCAGTGTTTTCTCTCCTGATGAAGAACTGCTTCTGCCACTCTATCTCACACTATCTTACCCTTCAGAAGGCGATGAGTCGCTTCCAGACTGTACCATCCATCCTCCTGAATTTGTTAATGAGTTAGAGAACTGAGAAGCTCTTGCTCTCCATTCGATGTTGAAGGAGGATTGTGTACTGAGGTTCGAGATTCTTGGTTACTTATTAGTTCATTAAGGGGGACCCATGAGTAGTTGGGAAAAGAATCTCCATCACGACAGAGCTTCACATCATTCTGACGTGTCTTTTAACTTCCAGGATGAGAGGAAATCTAGTATCTCGAAGGTTTCTCCAATGACAAATAGTCATATATCATTTCAGCCCGACTACACATACCTCATGTCCTACGTAGGGGTTCAGATGTGGGGGAGCATGTTGGCGCACACTGCTTCCACCGATTTCGTACCCTGTACACTGCAATGGCCTCGTGGCCTCCCAGGGATTTCGGGACCCATTCTCGACCTGGGTACAGCGTTAGGTTTTGATTTGCTAGCTATCTGTTCCAGTTGGGAATTACATTTGGTGGAAAGGACTGGCCCCATGTTGAAGCACCCACCAAGTCCCCGTTGACTTTAGGGTGACCCCCTGGCCTACTTCCACCCCCTAGCACTTCCCTAGGGTACCAGTTCCATGATCGTACGTTGCTCCCCTAAGACCACTCAGGGTCTTCTCCTGGGGGCGTTGCGACGCCTGGCGTCGATCGACCTGTCCTTCATCCCTTCCATAATTTCCCTCGTCAACATTTCGAAAGTCTTGTCCGCCGTTTCGAAAGTCCAGTCCGGTGTTTCGTAAGTCTTCATTGCTGTAGCATAAACTTCGGTTCGGGTTTGATAATGGCCTGGGTACATCACGTATTGCATGTGATACAGGATGGCTGTACACCCTGTGCATCTCAACCTATGTGCCACCTATTCTGCGCGCATGTCTAATAATTGGCGAAGGCTCGCCTTTGGTTCGCTCTTTGTCCTGGAGGCCACTTCCCCCCGTAGACGACGTCCAGTTTCTTTAAGCAATGTCTCCTGACGTTCTCTCGCGAAGGTTTCTTCATCCATC
>WOGR01011039.1:0-10702 GCA_015342045.1 Leptinotarsa lineolata
ATATTGATATTTAGTTCTCAAGTATCCAGAAGGCTAGCAAATTCACTGTCAGGAAAGAGAGAGAGAGAGAGTCAGAAAGCTATTTCTCGATTTCAACGCTTGGATGTGAACAGATTAGCTTCAGTTATCGTTGATATTCACATTTTGAGTTTTTTTTTTTTGATTCTCTAGAAGGTGTCTTTGAAAGGAGTCTTCATTGCCATTTCTTATTCAAGTTTTCACGTGTTAAGGATAACAGAATTGAAACATTGTATTCATTATTCAGCCTAGTAGTATTGATGAAATCTATGGCAGATCGAAACAGCGCTATCTGGAATTGGATCATGGATGCCAAGTTTGACTCTGGTATCATCTCAATTTTCTCAATGGAGGAAAATGGTGAATTAGAAAAATGGATGAGTATCATTTGGAATCGAGTGGAAGTGTATCAATAATTTCACAAGATAGCAAATAACATGAATGAATGAAACGACTGAATTAATATTTTTCCAGACTCATCAGGCAACAGTTGATTATTTGTAGTCCGAAAAAAGTGTTATCAAGTTTGGTAAACTCATTATCGTCATTATCGTCATCTGAAACTCACAATTATAAATTTGTATCGGATAAGGAGAAACTATTTTATATTTTTTATCAGTTTTATGATTTGAATGAAGGTACATCAATGTAAGAGATAGAGTGTAATAACTAAAACATTCACATCAAAAATGACCGCCCAACACACATACACACAGGATGTATCCGTGGAATTTGTTCAGGTTCATATTTTTTCATCGTCAACCTCTCACCTCAGCAATGGCAACTAGGTACTATATCCTTCCACAGAGTTGGTCGATATACTCATATGATCATTACGTGATCAATGTGCTCCGCTATTACTAATAAATGAAAAAAGAGTATTTGTGATGGGTTAAATTGGCTTTGAGGACCGCTGTGATTAGTGGCTTATTCGCATACACCTGCGGCTTAGGACAACCTCACAAAAATGTGTAACGGGGTCAAGTAGCACGATCTCGGTGACCAGTTCACATCACCTCCACGTGAGATACTCATGCCCTCGAGTCGCTCGTACAGGATATCCAATGTGGCATGAGCTGTGTGACAATTACCGCTGTCCTGTTGAAACCACATGTCGTTGGTATCCAGATCATCCAATTCAGGCTAAAAGAAGTTGGCAATCATCGACCTCCCAAGGAAATATGGACCCATGACTCCGCCAGCCCAAAATCCACACCAAACAGTGACTTTTTCTGGATGCATTGGACGCTTTCGTATCTCTTGTAGATTGGTATCGTCCCAAATTCGATAATTTCATTTGTTCACATACCCATTCAAACGAAAATGGACCCCATTGCTGAAGACGATTTTTTGAAAAAAATCGGGGTCAGTTGCTAACCACTTCAGAGCCCATTCAGCGAACACATGTCATTGTCTATGGTCGTTAACCTTCAGTTTCTGGGTCAGTTGAATTTTGTACGAGTGCACGCCCAAGATTCGGGGTCTACGAAAGTGTTGGGGATAATTGAAATGAAAAACTTCAATGCAGAAAAACGTTTCTATTTACCATAAAATCACAAGTAGTCGGAATAGATAAAATTGAGTACAAGTTGTGATAAAAATTTACATGCGGTCAGTATAAATTCTCGTACAAGACTCTCCATTATCAATAGAACGCTCGCTTTTCTGAAGTTCCTTGTCAAGTGGTCATTGGTGCTAGTTGCTATTTTACGTTGTAGATTCTAACCAATAGAAATTGAACAAGTCAAATGGGGTAATAAATGACAACGAACTTCATAAAATATTGTCAGCAAAAAAGAATTCATACATTTCTAAACTAACCCAATTAATTTCAAATAACCATAAATAAATTGTGAACTAGATTCCCAGTAAGAGAAGAAAACAAAGGAATTATGTAATTACTCTACAACAAGAGACCGAGTTCTTGTGAGCGACGTAAAATCTATTGTCTCGGATTATTCTGCAAACTCTCACAGACAGCGGCAATGTATTCGGCAGATCTTGCGTTTCGTCGACATACGGATTTTGGTCGATCATTTACTGAACCAGTGGACACCACACTGTGAATAATCCTCTCGGTAGGTTGTTTATGGCGACCGTAAAATGAGCGAAGCGCGCGGTACGTTGCTCGAACAGAATACCCATTTTGATTGAACAATTGCATTATTTGCACGTGTTGTTGTCCATGGTGATTTGGCAAAACAGGCTGAATAAATAACAACTAATTTGACAGATGTAGCTTTGACAAGATGGCCGTTTTCAATTATCAAAATTCGAAAGTTCCTGTTGGAAGACCCTATATATAAACGATATGCATTTCATTGACATTTCATCCATATAACTTTCGTCAGATGTACAAGGATTACTGTAAACGAACTATTTCTCAGTTCTCCAAGTGTCTTCACTCAAAGAAGTATAGACGTTGTTTTATTCTACACCTACATGTAAGTTGGTTTTCGGTAAGGTATATGTCGAAAGAGTGAATTGAAGTAATTACTCAGCATCCATTTTTCTTGGAAATTGTTGGCACATTGAGAGAGTGCCTAAACAATGCTCTCGACCGAACTATAGAGACGACTTGTCTCTGCGTTTGTCATGTACACAGTTGTGTGGGCGGGGGTGACGCGGGGGTGCTTTCAACCCCGGACTCTCGTGGAACTGGAAACTCGGGCCGTCCGAGTGTCATTACAAGAAGCGGCCATGGCTTGGACCCCCGGCTACCCTCTCCGCCACAAGGGGTGAAACAAAAGACGGAATAATCCATAGGGTTGTTGACCAATGGCGTGCCAGCCTCTGAAGAGCATTGTAGAGAGTAGTTGTAATTTCAGAAGCTTTCTCGCATGCTTTGCTAATTGTGAGTCTCATTAGGTGGACGTTCAGGTTTTACGTGGAGAGTCTGTGAATATTCATTGCCTTTCGTTATTATTTCTGTTGATCTGGCCACTGAAATATAATAAAATCGCATATATTCTTTGAAAGACATATTTTGTGAAAGAGTTAATGCTTCTTACTTCCTTTTAAGTGTATAACCTTCCATAATTTGAAAAATACAAAAAGCTGAATCAATAGAGAATTTGATAAAGTGTATGAAGGACAAACCGAAAAAGTTTCCTTCGGAGTTACTGTGTAATATAAACCAATGGAGAGTCGAATTAGTCAGTACCTAACTTGTCGTGTTCATGAATTTTGTCTACGAACCGAAAAAATTCACTCAATAATGACGCCTCAGTTGCAAACACCTGTATTTTCATTAACACACGTCAAAATATAGTCTACATGATAGAATACATAAACAAGATTTTTTTAGAATTCGGTTCAGGTTCATTTTTCCGTTTACAACCTCTCGCCTCAGCAATAGCATGATAGCAACCAGGTACTATCATAAATAAATAAAAAGGAGAAAATCTTTGCCAAAAAGTTGCCATTATAAATGAGACGTCTAATTTCTAAGCCAAATAAGTCACAAAATTGTTGATGTCAATGATGATATAGAAAATATGTTTCTCATATCAAATATTCCTTATGTAAATCTGTTACTTTCCCACAAAGTTTCGATACGTTTTATTTTGTTTCCTGAAAAATTGGTCGTGTCAGGTTTTGAAACTGCTACTGACGACTAAAATGTCGATGTTTAAACTGTCCAGGTCAATGCTTTCCAAACCATGTTGTTGTTTTTCCGATGAATTGTAAAGAAAATTGAACATATCTCATGACAAATGTTTCATTTTAACTTCTAACTACACTAAACATCATTTTCTAGGAAAGATAGCTATATATGTTTAAATTACAGTGTGAAGAACGTTGCACTAATGAAATGAATTGTAAAACGATAATACAAAGTGGAACAGAGTTTTGATGTTTTGGTACTTCTCAATGACTTTTTGGAAACATAGATTTAAGGTTAGCGAAGAAATTACATCTGCATAAATGAGCATTTCCGAGCATTGGCTACCAGTCTCAGGTGATTACTGCAGCTTTGTTATGAATAAATCATTTATACCAACTGATATTTACATAAGCCAAATCTAATACATTTTTACCTATTCATTTAAAAATGGTTCTTGTTTCAAGAAGAATTTTCCAAAAATGCAAGATGAGCTTCTCTGGATAAGAAACCCGCTTGATAATGATTCCCTCAGTAAAGTACAACTTTCAACATCTGAAGTGGACTGCCATCACAGAACTTTCTTATGATTTTGTTCTGTCAACATACAAGGACTTGAGCTTTCTATGTTGGATGAAGGCTAGGGGGGAGTATCCAGTTCTTTTGAACATAGCCTCAAAAGAACTGATGGGGTTTTTAACCACCCATTTGTATGAGACGGCATTCTCCAGTCTGGTATATTCGAAAAATTAATATAGGAATAGGCTTTTGCGTTTAAAGCTTTCAATTTTCAACCCAGATATAGAATTTCTCACAAATCGTAAGCACCAGCTCCATAAGTCCCATTAAGTACATAAGTCTCAATTTTAAATTTTTTGTGTTTGTTAGGTTTCAATATTCTGAATTGTGAGTACTTTTTCGTATTGTGTTTTGTCTTCAATCATATCATCGTTACCATTTTCTTTCAGAGCAAAAGGTTTCATGTGTTTGCCTCATAGGAAATCGTTTCACTATAAGTATAGTTAACCGAAGTTTCGGGAGAATCAAAATATTGTCCAACAAATATCCGGCGTGATTTTTCAAACAAGTTCTAAAAATACTTATTTTGGATTCTATTGCGTTAATAGATATCGATCGGTTACATTCCTATTTTATGTATCTATTGATTTCAAGGAATTTCACAATTTGTCTTATGGAAAAGATAATTTTTTGAATTTGCCAAGTGTGTGAAAATTAAGCCTTCCAAACAGATCACCTTACGCACCAAAGCCATATATTTATAGTGACGTTATATGTCTTCAAGAGTCAGTGTTTTACAGTTGTAAAATTACATTCATTACATTCCGGATATATTCTGAACTTCCAAATACTTTCAAAATCTGCTTGGCTACACTGGATCAAATTTGGCTTTCTTTTTTTGTCTTATACTGTCGTTTCGAACAATGTTGTTATTATGCTTGTTCTCAAGTACGTTCAATTTTTGATTTTAATGAATGAAGGGTTATCTCAGCGACATACAAATTTATCTGAGGAAAATTTTGACGAGAAAAACGAATTATGGGAGAGTATGTATGAAAAAGCCAGGCTTTGAAAGAGTCGATGTGATTTTCTACCACTTACCAATATCCTACCCTAATTTATTTTAATGTTTGTATGGCAACATTGAATAGCTGTCATCCACAAACATTTCACAGTTCTGCGAAAACGAATGGCGTTAATAGACCACATCAAAGATTGTAGGGCCAAAAAGTGAGTTTTTTTTGCGTTTACTTGATTTATTTTACAAAGAAAAGTGCAGCATGAGTTGATAAAATTGATATGTTGTGTTGTTACCCATATATTCAGCATTATTTTACGATAATATTGATGTCATAATGTTTACGCGAAATAGCTGAATTTTGAAATCACAACTTAAATGACGAAATGTTTTAAAAGAGCCACTTGTGGAGGCTTTGAAAGAGCCGGCTCGTTCATGGCACGAAAACTGGCTCTTAAATATAGCTGCAGGAAAGCCCGGTAAAACCTGCAGCACTACTCCATCTGAAGATCTTGACCTGCCAATGTCCTCTCTTTTATAGAACAAAATGTAGGGTGTCTCCAGAGGCTCCAATAAATTCAAGATATCGCCAGAAAATTTAGTGACACGATTATCGTCAAACTTGAACCAGTCCGTTTCATCCTTAACCAAAGCGTAATAATGACCAGACTCAACGCCAGAACGATAGTAAACAATGACTGCATGAAGATTATAATAGTGGTCTAATAGATATTAAAGTGTTCATCTAAGTCAACCTTCGTAAGAGTTTGGTGCTTCTGTCTGGCATATATCCCTTAAATTCAAACATATTTTCTGACGATTCTTTCCTTTCATCATATGTGACCGACAGACCTAATCCAGCTTCTTCAGATAATTCTACATCAGAAAACTTGAGATCGACAACACCTCAGAACAGCACTTCCCATAACAACACTTCAGAAGTTCCTAGAACTCCAATTGTCGAACAAGCAGATAGTTTGATCAAAAACCTAGCATTGCCGTCAACATCACAAATTGCAAGCCCCAAAATTGTAAGACCTTTTCTTAAATCAGGCCCCAGAAAGAGTTTAAAATCTAATAATCGTAAAATGTCATCAGCTGTAATCATTGATACTCCGGAAAAAAATAAAATCGAGGAAAAAAAAAGAAAAATAAACTTAGAAAAGTTGGCGTTAAGAAAATGTTTACGAAACAAAATATTAAAAAACTAAGTTCTAAGGCACATGATGATTCCAGTGATTCCAGCGCCAACATATTTTTGCAGATTATGAAATTAATCTATTGGGATTGGAAAATAAGAAGATTACTTCACAGCAAGATAAAAATTATTGTATTGCGTGTAATAGAGATTATTCTAAGAGCAAAGAAGAATGGTACCAGTGTAAGATTTGTTATGATTGTTCACACGAGTCTTATTACAAATTTCTTTTGCCAAAAATGTTAATCATTTCGTAAGAAGACTGCTTATTAAAAAAACATTATAATTGTATTAAGATGCTCAATAATATTGTAACATTGTGATTTGAAACTGACAAATAACTGTGATTTTGATAGAAATAAGCAATGTTTAAGTTTGAATAGGTTTTTACAAGAGATGAATAGTTTATTGAGAGCTTTTTATTGCTGAAAGACTGTAAGTAATTTTACAGTTTGATGATGATAGATAAATAGTTTATTAAGTGATTTTTATTTGCTGGAAGACTGTTTTTTTGTAGAGAGGAACCCGGCTCTTTCATAGCACATGCCCAGCTCTTTCATAAACATGTTGCTTTGAAAGAACTGATTCCCCTTTTTTTACAAGTCGCCATATTACTAATTTCTGTCATTGAATCTCGTTTTATTTTGATTGGATAATCATGACTATTAAACTAATTATTTACAGAAAGAAATTTCATTCAATAACCATCACATGACATTAACTTTTTTTGATGTTTTTCAAAACTGGCTCTTTCATACCCACTCCCCCTTACTTAAAATTTCACTTTTTTCTTTCTCCGGGTGGCTTGATGGTCGATCATCGAAGGCAGCAGTTTCCCTTTCATTGTTTCTTGATGGCATACTCGCAGGACGTAAGAATTAAGAATTTATACTTCAACATTACGCAGAAAGAAATAAAATACCGATATGAAATAATTTAAAGGGAAAGTTATATTAAGCTATAGAAACTATTTGGAGGTTTAAAAACCAAATCTAGTTCAGTTTTGAAGATATACAAGCCTGTTGGAAACGATAGAATGGGAAAAAATATCAACCGCATAAAAAACATCATAGAAGATAGTAATAATTGTGTTTTTCATGAAAAATAAATTGAAGTTCTAGCGATGAAATTGGGTGGATTTTGGGGTTTGAAACTGGTTTTTGATAATACCCACTAAATTCAGACCTTCTACTGAAAAAATCTCAATACAAAAGTTCAAAATATCAGGAATGCTTCGGAACCTGAAGGTATAACGAAGAAAATTGGAAAAACCGATGTTTCAGTTTTTTATTCATTTTTTTACAAAAAGAAATTTTCACGATATGTGGTTGAAACTCACCTATTTGCGTTCTTAATATTCCGTTATTTTTATTCGTAATATTCAGTTAAACATTTTACTTTGATGATGAGCCTAAAAATACCTCTTTTCTCAACCTAAAACATCCATGTTCCGAAAACAATTTTTTAATTTTTTTAAAATTAGCAGTATCCCTTTTTCGAATGATTAACTATCAAATTTTGTGAGAAACTGTGGAAGAATTCATAAGAAATACTGTAAAAAAGTCACTTTTTTTAAATTTTCTGGCAAATTATTTCATTGTGTTGTGATTTTTTGTGAAAGATGTTTCAATGAAAGAAACGTTGCAGATTAAAAAAAAGTTATTCTAAGACATTACTATTTTGATGGGGTATTTGTTGGGTTCAAAATCAAAATGAATTTTTCAATATCACTAATGAAATAAAATGGTTTTTCAAGATACAAAAATTTAATTGAAATTTTGTGAGAAATAAATAATTTCCATGACAAAATTTCATTATGTGAAAAATACTTTTCACAGTTAGAGGTATCATTTATTACCTACAAGTATTTCAACACAAACATTTTGTGAATATAATGATTTCCATTTTTTTTAGCTACGAGTATTCTGACAAATTTTTTCAAAGTATTGTTATTTTTTTTCATACCATCTGAAAAAAAAGATTATATCAATGGAATATCACTGATAATTCGAAAAAACTTTTTTCAGAACGTGGTATTTTTATGCTGAAAATAACGTATTTTTTAGGTTTAACATCAAAATATATCGATTATTTCGATTTGAAAAAATCATAGGGTCAGTAGAACACAAAGAGGTGATTTTTCAAAAATACAGTGAAAAACAGATTATTTTTCGGAAAATTCCAGATGAAGATCTTTATATCTCCTATAAATTCTGTTTTGAATTTTTCCAATACAGGGTTCAGTTTCAGTGTTGATCATGAAAAACCATTTTCCACTCATATAATTTACCCCATTTTATCCACCGTACCTTGGATCAACCTAGATTTTATTTTTTATAAAGACCTCACTATTTTTCTATTGCTATATTTATGTTTTATGATTCTTTTTCTCTATAAACATGATTTGCATAAGCCCAATATGAAAAGTTTCGTTTTCAATGTGCACAATGTGTGAGAAATTACCTTCTTCGGACATACACATTTCGGATTATAATTTAGGACTTCCACCAACGTTCCTACACTTTATAATCTGGCACTTCTCCCTAGTTGCAGAACGAACGAGTAGCTTCTGTAAGAATTTTCTGTGTAAGGAAACTTTCACAAATGTCTTTCAGATAAAATCAAGTTACCGTCGCAGTATTAGTCAAGAGAGTAGTTGTTTTTTACAGACCACAGACCAGAATTTCAACTCAAATACGGAATGTTTCTTCCCTACTTTATTTTTTGTTTCTCGGGATGGAATTGTTACTACTTTACTGTAGTTGAAACAGATCCTGTCCCAGATAAATATTGCTCATGTGTGGTAAGTATTGTTGAAATCAGTCGGGCACCAATTTTTTTGTTAAATCTGTTCTGCACTGACGATGGGGTAATTCTACGGTCTGTACGTGATCTGTAAGTGATCTGCTGGAAGAATGAGAAGATCCTATGAAAGTTTCTTCTACAGAAAAACTCGTAAAGGGCTGTCAGTTTATCGTGGAAGTAATTTGGCAGATCCTCTTGTGTAAGATTATTGGAAGGGGTTCAATGTTTTGAATTTATATTCCATAATTTGATTTATTGACACGCATGCATCTCTCTACAACACAGTCATCAGACCGATTTATTTTCTGTTCGAAATTACCTGCGGGGGAATGGATCCCTTCGTCCCTTTGCGAAATAGGTAATTGTACCTTTTCCAGGTAGTCGATCCTTCCATCATTTTTTGTTTAGGCGCTGACCGTTACTTTCAATATTATTTGATAGGAATCAATATCTGTAATTCATCCAGGATTTTTTATTAAACTCTTTTGAGAGTAGATATTCTTGTAAATCTCATTCATTCACACCAGTGGATCTCTTTATGATTAATATCGGCAATGTGTTGACAGATGACTAACTATTAGGGCTTTTGCGGCGTGCTCACTCCTGTGTATATATGTGACCCGTTGACCTACAACCCCAGGTGAGTCGCTGACCACCCCGTACTGTACTAGTTCCACCGGTTTGGAGCCGGTCTCAATTTGCCAACACGAGTTATATCGAATATATGTTTGTCGACTGGCTTATATTACTATATATAATGAGGCAACCCTTCTTTACTAACATGTTTCGTTTATGAACTCTGCACATTTATGTATTTATGTGATTATACAGGGGTTTTTATAATGATCTTGATTTATCCTCATTTCTGTTCAATTCAGCATGCTACATGTTGTAATGTCACATTCGTTTTTAATTGTTGACACAATGTCATCAATAATGTAGAAGAGACAAAACATCTATGAATATATGATTCAGTAGATGTCATTTGGAAGATTGCTCATATTCAATGGTGTACAAGATGCTATCTATAATGTACGGCTACAAAACACGCATACTTTTGTTAGTTACACCATTTATAACTCAAGAACGGCTCGACCGTCTTTTATGATTTTGGATTTATCCCTACCCGAATTAGTAACATACCTATTGAAACATTTAAAAAATGAAATAAAAATTGAAGAATGAACAAATCCAAGACGTTCAGTTTGTTAGGTTATGAAAGTCGTGGTGTGCGCAAATACAATGGGGAATGTTCCTCCTGACGAAAATCAAGTAGTTTTCATGAAAGAGCTCTTAAACAACGCATTTCAAACTCATCATTTCAACCTTTTTCTTTGAAAAATCATTTGAATACTTAAAAAAGAGGAATGAAATAATGCATTCAACGTTTAAAGGGATTCGTTTCTATTTCACCATTTGGCAACATTGGTTATAGCTAATAATGGACAATGAATCTGTTACCTGTATGAGACAAACAAAGATGACATATTTCAGAGGCGTGCTGTTCTGTTTACTTATGTTCCGAGTTCCGAGACATTCT